>WSXT02038509.1:0-13434 GCA_011762715.2 Neuroterus valhalla
TTACTTGATTAATCTTATACTGAGTACTAGATTTCTACTACTGAGTACCAGGGTTTTAAATTCGATTTCTCTCCGTGTATGTTGATCTGTATTATTCAATTTATTATACTGCTGCTAATACTCCTTCAATCATATTATTATTTTAAAAATATGGGTGAATGTTTTCTGATAAAGAAAGCATATCGTCTTTTGAAACTTCAATTTTTGTTTCCAATACACGATCTCTTCTAAATTATTGAAACCTTCTAGGTCCTAAGTACAATATTTAAAATTAGGAACGATTCTTATAATTTCCTAAATGCAAACACGCAGAACAAGAAAGTGTTTATAACGTGTAAATTTGACTAATGTTTCACAAAGTTTCCGATACATTCAGATGGGGAGCAATTGCGAATCAGATTTCCAAAACTAATTCTATTCAAAGCTTCCTTGCTCGCACGACAATACAGTCGATGCGTGATATGCAGAAAGTCATGGCGGATTGATCTTCCAAACAATGTTATTGTACAGTCGCAGAAAATAATAGCAAATCATCATTTCAAATCGTTGCACTATGTAGTCCTTGATCCAAATCAATGTTATACGACTAAGACCATAACAAATTATGAAGAATGTTCTTCATAAGAAGAAACTAACATCAATTATCAGGAATCACTGTTCACTTTGCAGGATACAATATGCTTTGCCCATGAAAAAATGTCGGAGGATCAACAAATCAAATAATTCCATATTAGACAATTAGTATGTGTAGTGAAACTAGAATACCATTTGCCTAATATGGAGTTAGTTCTTTTGATGCAGAGATAATTTTCAGTTACATATTATCTCTGCATCTCCAAGGCCTCTTTAGTCTGAAAGATATCATTTCACTTCTAGAAGATTGCTTATAATTTATTATATAGTCGATTTCCAAATCGCGAGGAATAATGGTCGCGTATGCAAGACGAATCATGTTTCCTGTTGACAGGTATCTGAATAAATACGTTCAATAAATCGATTGCCGAATATAACGTTAATAGAAATATTCCTCATGAAAAACTACATTTGTGGACGCTTTCGAGGTATATTTTCTAAAAATAATATTCTTGTAACAAAATGACCTTCTCTATAAATCTGATCCCTATCAGTCTCAATTATATTTGATGTGTTCATAAACTTCAATCAAATCAATGAATAATTGTTTGACATCTATTTTCCATATTTATCATCAATTATTCTCTTCCAACCCTAAAATTGCACGCAGCCTAGCGCGCAATTAGTAATACTAGTCTCTCTACACTCTCTTTCAACCCATTAATATATAATTTTGAAAAATCCAATAGAGAATTCGCTTCCATAGAAAAATGCAGCTTTCTCAATATTTTTCCGCGTATTTACCTTCAACAGAGGAACTTACCCGTTTGGCACGGCGCGGCGTACATAAATTATCGAGAGGATCATTTAAATCCGTGTACGCGTGACACGAGTGAATTCATTGAATCGTATGTCGTAAGGGTGTTATGCAAATAGGCTCCATAGTTCCCACCCTTTCGATTCGCGGCTGTCTAATTGCGATATCCTCTTTTTTTCGCGGTGCGGATTATTGCCGCGAGCAATTTTTTGTGCCTGGCTCGCGCTCAAGACCAGTCATGAGTTTTTTTCGAGCTATTTTCCGCTCCTGGTAATTATGTGGGCGCGGCAGACCAAACAAGGGGTTGTTCGGCAGGAAAGCAAAAAAAGTCGCTTACCATATTTAAATCCCGCTGAGAAGAGAAAGGGGAACCCCTTTTCAAAAATCAGAGAGAGGGCGCGTGCATGAAACAATAGCAGTGTTTGTATACCCGAAAATTGGCGGAGGCAAAAAACCGGTTGCAAAAAATACGACTGAAACAAAAAAGGCAGCAAGGCGATACTAATGACACTAATATAGTAAGACCAGTTTTCGCGGTCTCGGTGCGCCGAAGCAGGTATATCATCACGCCTTTTAATTATTTCGAAGATTGAAATCTGATACACCATAAAATTCCATGCTAATCTATTAGCATTTTGGAGTATTTCAGAAGTTCAAGAATTGGATGAGAAGGAGTATAATTTTTTTTTTTTTGAGAAATGTTAAAAATTCCTCGAAGACACTTGTGGGAATCCTTACCTGTTGAGCGTATGAGATCCCCACTTACCAAAAACTAGCATTCTTTCCTTTCTAGCGGAAATCCACACAGAACCGCTATCGCATTACTTAAGGGGGTACCAATTTGCTAGACTTCTACAGCTCCTGCTGGCTTCTGACTCCTGATCCACCTCAGCCAACATGTAGGTCAAAGTGTTCTTCTTGTGATGATGTAGCTTGGCTTTGACGTGATATCTCAAAGTTTCCTCTTCAGGCCTGCCTTCCTGAACACCGGTAGTTTTTATGCTCTTGATGGTCGATAGTCAATCCTCCTCTGTGGCTCAGATGTTTCAATGTGGTGTCCTGGTATACACCGCAGCTGGATGTCACTTGAGGCCGCTTCTCCAACATACAGCTGTGCTGTTCGGACAAGTGCAATTTGCTGCAAGGTAGGCCGTCACCCACGCAGAAATGATATCGCGCTATCTTCATTTCCTTCCGAAACCTGCGAATGACCACGCCGTTCTTTCAGTGGGGCTGCCCGCAGGAGTTCCACGTCGGATCTACTTTCAACTTGACAAAGGCCCTCATGATCTCCATAGAGGGTTTAGGTGCGATAGAGGCCGTTGTGTTGAACGGTAAAGCTTTACAGCAGAACCTCTTCAGTGTTTTCCCTACTTTCTTGGCCTCAAAAATTAGGTTGGCATACAAGATCTTGAACTTAGTCTTGGGGGCGCTGTTGCAGCCCACTTCAGTCCTTTCAACAGCAGCTATGATGACTGAGAATAGCTCGAGATCCCTCTACGACATCTCCCTCTACCCTCCTCAATGAGAATTTACCTGCTGCTGGTTTACGTAATTACTTTTATGTCACTCCGAAATCTTCGGGTTTTACTTTATTTTCGAAGTTCCTTAAAACTGCGGCGTAGCTGATTCCCTCAGACGGGTTCATGAGAACTTTTCAGGGAGGCGCACGCTCTGCTGTCCCAAGGAAAAACCTAATAAGTGACATTTGCCACAGAGGTTATTCTCTCATGCAGCTATGCCTGAATATAGTCACTATGGAAAAAGTCACTTACTAGGTTCTTCCTTAGGACAGCAGCGCTTTAGTTTCTTTTTTCTCTCCAGTTCAATAGCCAGGTTCCTGAGCCTCTCCTTCTCGTGCTGGAACGTTTTGCTTTCCTTGGGGTTTTTAGTAGACTCTTTACTTTTCTTCTGGAATACTAAGCGTCTTATGATCTTGCATTGTATTGCATTTTACGGAATTCATTTAAAGCTTCGCAAAGCCTATGCCTAATTGGCGGGAACATGCTCCTCTTTGTTTCGGAAAAGATCGTCCATTTTACAGGAGACAACCCTCAGATTCCTGAAGAATTCACTTGTCTCTTTCATATTAAATCCTTCTCTCTATTCTGTATTTTCGCACTTCAGTTTTGTATCTCTTATCCTATTCCGCTCCTACGTAAGTTCAAAGTCTGTTGGCCCAGCGCCCTGCATGCGGCGATAAAGTCCCAATATATCTGTGACGCGACCTTATATCTGAGAAGCACCATATAAAACACCATTTTCTGGTATGACTAGACGTTGTGGCTTATAAGCTTTCCTCCTGGGACCATTCTTAGATTATAATCTACGACTTATGATAATTAAATTGTGCCAACGTATGTAGTCGGAACCGTCAATATATGCTCATCTTTCTCTAACCTCAGAACGTTCCTGTAAGCCTGTTCACAGCACCGAAGGGTATCAAGGCTTGCAAGATTTGCGACCATAAATAGCTGGAGAATACAAAAAAATACCACAAATATATTCTTCAGAAGAACAATAAGTTTTTAACTTTTATTGGATTAGAATGTACCCCTTCCTAACAATAAAAGAGAGGACGCGTGCCTGAAACAATAACAGTGTTTGTATTCACGACAATTGTCCAGGGCAAGGAACCGGTAGCAAAAAATTCTCATGGAACAAAAAAGGCAGCAAGGCGATACTTATGACGCTAATATAGTCAAACCAGTTTTTGCGGTCTTGGTCTGACGGAGAAGGTATATGCTCAGTCTTCTATTGTTCCAAATGTAATATGATATCCAATTTTGTTGTAATAAATTATTTTGAAGTTTCTTATTATTTGATAATTGAATATAATGGAAATACAATTTTCACTGTGATATGAAATGGTTAGTCAACAAGACAAATTAAATATGAAGTGAAATCGATTACAGGGTAATGATCCGCTACAAGAAAAATTAACCTTGTTATTTACACCTGACACAAAACAGGATAAACTTGGGGTTTCTGAACTCTTCCTCGGAGACTTTAATGGTACAGAAAAGATCCTGTATTAATACTGATACTCGACGTTTTGGGAGTCCATATGCTCCCTCATCAGAAAACATTATTCCTTATCATTTAGTGGTCTTATCATAGTGGTATTACTTAATGAACAAATATGAATAATTATTTCTGATGCGTAGAGAATATCGATTCCCGAAATATCGACTGTCATTTATGAAAAAGGTCTCCACATAATAGTTCAGGGAATCTTTCATAATTTGTTGTTTTTCAAGACGCTATTATTTTCAGCGAGTTGACTGTTTAGCCGGGTTGTTAAAAAAATTATCAGCCTTTATTTTCTACGGCTTTAGTGTCGGCTACATATAAGAAACGTTTGAAAGTATATTTCGCTATAATTTGCCGTAGTATATGGTGAATTTCAAGGAATCTTCTGTATATGAAAAGACTTATTTGACACCAAAAAATAGATCAACATGATTGTTTTCAAATAGGGAGAGCATATCGTTCCACGGAACATCGAATTCTGTTTTAATAGATGATCATCAATTTTTTTTTCTAAAGTAAAGTTATCGTTTCAATGAATAGACACCCCTTCACCCTTCGCACAATTGATAGCCTAATTTGAATATGCTTATCTGAAGAATCTTTGAAACATAATTGATAATGAATAATTCAAAATAAAGCGAAAGCGATTCCGCAGCTTATTCGACACACAAAATAAGTGCAGTAAATTATTACTTTTCGTTGACAGAGAAAGCGAAACCATGAATGCTAAACAAAGGAGACTATGAAACTGATAATAGAGTGTAGGAGTGTTTCGTTGTTAAAAATTATTACTTGTCCAATGTTTACGATAATTTAAACTGAAAATTTCTTGATTCTGATCGAACCTGTTGATTAAAGATACATGATTGTAGTGTTTAAACTCTAAAATTTTGTGCTTATTGATAAATCGGTGGCCAATCAATGGCATCGTGCATGAAGCGGTAACTATCTGAAAAATAGTTTTTCCTTTGATATTCCGAAGAATCAGTGAAAATTAGATCAGAATGACTTCTTGGCCCTTACCATTAATATATCATTCAAAGGCTAATCATCGCGCTTCAAAATGAGTAATCTATGTAACCCGATGAAGTCAATTACTGTATTTTACCTCATTCAAGGGGAAAATCATGTGATTTTTGGCCTATGATTATCACAATCTGGTCGTAGTCGATCATTTCATTCCGAAATAATCTTCAATTTTCCAAGGTATGATGCATAAGGTATGATGTAAAGCCTAAAAATTGCACTTTTTAAGTTGTTTTATTCATAACATGAAAAGTAATCGAGGAATCTTGATGGCATCCATTGATAAGTTATAAACAATTGAGGTAAGAATAAAATAAGCCATTGGTCGACCTGATCAGATGATAAGAGACCGAGAAAATTAGGAAAACCCAGGAAATTGAAGCTTTGTTCAACAATTTAATATCTTTGGTAATTTTTGATTTCTATGACTAAGTTTTTGTGAAAAAGGAGCGACCTATATGCTCTATAAGTGTGAAAAATAATGGACACTTTAGGATAATGATTTTTTGCATAATTGCTATTTCAATCATTTAATGCACCTAATTGCAAAATGTCTGTGTGGTGCAAAGATGGTCCGATTTCGATCTTTAAAACAGATTTCTTTATTATAACTAAAGCACAACAAAATGTCTATCTTGGTCTTGCAGTAGAATGTTGCTAAATGCGTTTTAAAAAATGTCCAAACATGACGCGCTACGCCTCTCCTACCCTTCTTCTCCACCCACTCCTCGTCTACTTTCGGGCACTCAGCAGTTTGGAGTCATATTTCGACTTTTTTTCAAACGCATTTAGCAGCATTTTACTGGAAAACCAAGATATACATTTTGTTGTGCTTTAGTTATAATTTCAAAATCCGTTTAAAAAATCGAAATCGGACCATTGTGCACCATACAGACATTTTGCAATTAGAAGTATTAAATAATTGAAATGGCAATTACGTAAAAAATAATTATTATCGAGTTTCCATCCTTTTCCACACTTCTAAAGAACAAAGATTGCTACTTTTTAAACAAAACTCACTCAGTCATAGAAATTGAAAATTGACAAAGATAATAAATTGCTAAATAAGCCCCAAATTTACTGCTTTTTCCTGAATTTCTCGGCCTCTAATTATCTGATCAGGTAGATCAATGGCTCATTCTATTCATAATTCAATTGTCTATAACTTATCAATTGATGCCATTTTTTGGCTTTAAACATTAATAAAAACATCGGACATTTTATTTGCGAATCAACAACATGACTTGAGTAAAGTATAAAATACCTTTCTTCTGATGGCACAGTCGTTTGTCTGAAACTATACAGATATAGTTACGCAGTTTGAAATATTAATCCACCATTTTTCATGCTATTCCATTGTTGATTATATATTTGCAGCGTTTGGAAGATGAATCATCCATTATTTTCTTTCCACTTGAGTATTCACATATATTTGCTATGTTAAAAAAATTAGTTTTACATTATATCTTACCATAGCGCTAGCGCTATCTACCATTGTTTGAGTGATCAAGCTGTAACAAAATGTAGTGATGGGACATCGATGTTTTTGAACATTGAACATCGAAAAGATAACATCGATGAGAAGAAATCAACATCGGCATCCTGAAGACATAACTATGATCGTTGTAACGATAATCGTGCATGCGCAGCTTGGAACGGAACTTTATGCCCTGCTGCGAATGCGTCGAACTCGGCGTCTGATTAGTTGCTATTTGCGCGCAGTTTAAAATGCTGAAAAACATCTATATTGTTTATTATGAATAATTGCATTTTGACAATTAGGAATATTGTTTAGACCGATATTAATATTGAATCTATATTTCAATAAGTTAAAATTCCATTATTTATAATAAGCACTAGAAAAAATGTGATTTAGAATTAAGAATTTTGAGACTTGACTTAGCAGATCTAATAGAAGAAGGAGAGAGGTTATAATATAAAAACGGTTTTATCTTATTTATTTTGTCTTTATTCAAAAAAGAAACACCGGCAAGATTTTTTCTCCTTTCCAGGAAGAACAGTTAACTGCAAAATGTGAAAAACGTCGACATCGAAACTTTATATCGATTTGGACCCGTCGACATCGATGAGGCAACATCAAAGTGTAAGACACCGATAATCGAAAGCAGAACATCGATGTTTCCGACGTTACGAAATCGATGTCCCATCACTAGCAAAATGTCAACCAAAAGAGTTCTGATTTTTTTCAACTCAAATGAGTTGCAGTTCTTTAACAGTACTCTAAAATATTCTTAGAAGATTCAAAGCTAAAAATATATTTGATGAGTGTGCATAGTTGAATTTTTGGTTGCCGATTCTCCTTTCTACTTCAATTTTCTCACTGATGCTTAACTCAGAATAGCTGGAAAGCTGACGGAGTGGACGATTTCAGAATTATTTTCCTTAGAACAGAATACCATAAGGATCATTTCTATTGCAGCTCATATGATTTTTCTTCTTCTAAATGAGAATCCTCCAAGCGTCCTACTGTCACATAAACATGATGCCCATAGATGAATTTTAATCCCTTAGCATATCATTTCGGATGCAAGATAAAACAACAAACGATCGACTTAGGTTTGAGGATCAGTGTGTGACTGTGAACTTTGTTACACTTTTGACAATTTTTCAGTTCCTTTATAAACAAAGCATCGATTCGAACTGAGGACATTATAGGAACAGCGTTTGGAAAATTACTCTGTCATGATTTTTCGCGACTTGAGGATCGACACTATGGTCATAAGGTTCGAAAGAACGATTCGCTACTTTCTCTGCTACTTCATTCTTGACTATATTTCTAATTTTTGAAAGATCATATAGCCATTCTACTTTTGCAACTTAGATATTTGCATTTAATTGCAACGTCAGAAAAATGGATCCGCTTTCACTTCTCACAACAGCGCTGGCACTTTCTGCCTTTGTTCGAGTAATTGAGCTGGAGCAAAATGGCAATTCCACGAGGTTTGGTTTGTTGCAAATTTGAAAAAGTTGCAGTTGTTCTATTGGCGAAGAAAACATCCACCGCGGGGAAAGAGGCGCTTCTGTATCAAAACAAACATGGCTGACTATGTGATTCGGCATGCAGATGATTAGCATTAGTCTTAACACGTTCATTCAGAAAAGTATAATTTAAATATGATAAAAATTTTTCCAATCTCTCTAAAAACATTTGTGAGTATGCCGCTGCAACGTCGTCTTCCAGAAACATGATCGAACGTGAAAGAGCGATAATTCGTCATAATAATAACAACAGTGAGATCAATAAACAAGTGTCTGTCACTGTCATGGGCTGCGCTTGCAAAGCTGGCATGAGCCATTGATTTTATCTGATAAACAACGTAATAACGTAATCAGTATCTTCAATCTCGAGTCGTTTTAACCATCCGGAACGTTTATCAACAACAATGCTTTCTCTAACAAGATTTTTCACTGTAACAGTGCCACTGCCAAATTTTGGTACTTTATGGAAACTCAAATTAGTGTTGATATTTTTTTTCGAGTCACAATTGACAACACAGCACATATTGCCTTTGCGAGTATCGTTTCCCTTTTCTAGGGTTCCAGAAGAATTCCATTTTTGAGACTTTAATAAACTTCTTTTGTACTTCCAACTGATTAATCTGACACAAAATTAATTATTATCGCGTTATTTGAGTGCAACACGTATGTGAACAATGCTACGTGTATCCCATAGGCAGCCGTGTTGGTTAGTTCGCTAGTTGGCCATCAGGTCTCGCATTGCAACTTTCGGATCCCAATAGTACTCTAAATTATGCCAGAAAAGATTCATGTACAGGAATAATGTCTGATGTGTGTATTCAGATACATTTTTCATTGCCTATTCTACATTCTACACTGATTCATTTACTTATGCTGAACTTGGGATTGCTAAAAATCTGACATTGTGGATGACTCATTCTCCTGAACACAGGAGAACATTAGGATCATCTCTGTTGCGGATGATTTGTTATGTTCTCGTAATGAGATTCTTTCCCTCAGAACAAGGATACTTTAGGTGTTGAACTGTAAGATGAACATCATGAACAAAGCTACATCTCTATTACCTGATGTCTTACTTTAGTTCCAAGTCAAAACTACAACGTTGTGGCATTTTTTTGAGTATCAGGCTTTCGTCATGGACTTCGCAAAGCTCCCACCGATTCCTCAGTTAATTTGTTATCATTTCAAAACTGTAAATTTTCATGTCTGAAAAACCATCGAATAAGACAAACTTATCACATATCTAAATGGCTATAGACAAACCTATATCGAACTGTTAGATACAAAATTTCAACTGTGCATGCACAACGTAATCTTTTTGCAGCATTCATACAAAAATTGCAATGCATGAATCAATTAGTAAAAGATGGTTCTCCCTTAAAACATAACTGGCGAATTTTGATTTCGCATTTTCATTTTGAAGTGTTTGTGTAGAAGCTTATCATATTCATAATCTATAAATTAAAGTAAAAAAAAATGTTGCCACTAGGCAGAGATGGGCGTAATCGAATACTTTTTGTAATCAATTACATTTTGATCACTTGCATACATGTATTTAAGAAGTATGTGAATACTTGAATACATATATTCATGTTATCCGAAAAATAACAAGATACATGAATACTTGTATTCATGTAATCTTTAAATAACGCGCTGCATGAATACATTTATTCAAGTGTTCACCTACAGGTGAATGCATTTGATCCGCCTTTCGGGAATACATTAATACATGTTTTCATGTCGCGCTATTTAATAGACTACTTGAATTTATGCGAACAGCCTTTTGGAAACATTTGAATTCATGTATTCATGTAGCGGGTCATTTTACGGATCACATGAATACATGTATTCATGTAGCGCGTTATTTTACGGATTACTTGAATAAAAGTATTCAAGTATTCACGTACTCTCTGGAAACATGTAATCTGTATTCAGTAATCATTAATACGTAATCCCGCCCATCTCTGACACTAGGGCATGTGCTTCAATTGTAGATATTTGGGGTAAGATATCTAAAAACGTGACAAATTTAGATTTAAAAACTGAAGTAATCACAAATCTCCCTCTGTGAGGAAGCGAAATTATTTCCTCTTCCTAATGAATGCATTCCCAAATTTTTTCTCGTCTCGACGGACAATAAAATCATATCCTCTTGTCGCGTGACGAAGTAATGTCGCTTCGAAAATTAACACGAGAAATGAACGTGCCAGGGAGCGTCTCTGGGATTAGATTCATTGTTATTCCCAACTAACCCCGCGGTAAGGAGCTCGGAAGATTAACGACCTGCAGAAGCGGGACCTTCCACCGCCTTGTAACCATCGCCTTGCCACCATAGCAAGGGAGGAAAAAGAAAAAAAATTGAGAAGGAAAGGGAAAAAACGAGCAAGGACCAGAATGAGAAGCGAGCTGGATATCGCAATTAAACAGCGGCCTACAAATTGGTGGTTGAATTTTTTAGACTGGCCGCCAGGGGGTGAAAACCAGCATCGCGGCTCAATGTGCCATGGAGTACGAAGGGGTGCCATGGAGAATGAAGGGGTGCCATAGAGTATGGAGGGGTGCCAAGGGGTACCAAGGGGTGCCTGCGGGATGGGAAAAAAATCCATAGGGGTCTCTCTCTGCTTAAAAAAGAGGGTCTGCTCCTGAGAGGATGAAGGGGAGGGGTAGGCCATATTTCAGTGGTGGTGGCAGCAGTGGTTCGCGATAAAGGCAAAACAAAAGCTGGCGACATTCCACGCGCCCCGAAGAACATGGCGCTGCAAGGGAAAGGTCCTCATAACCCTTGGCTTAGCGACTTAGGGCCACTAAAAAAGAAAAAATATTTATGCTTCCAAGTGGTAGCTTCTAGAAAAAAGGGTATCAATTTTATACTTCTAATGAGAAAAACGGCATTGATACTTCATCATTTGTTTAGCCATTTAGGAAAAACAATTATTTAATTATTAAGGGTTTCCAAATAATCATGAATCGTATTATATAATTTGTTATTCAATAAACAAGTTTGTTTTCCAAATGGGGTATGAATGATAAAATAGATCGAATGTATGCTATAGAATCGACCAAAAAGTATTCGTCAATGAGAGTCAGTTATTATAATTAGTCATGCGAATAGAATTATTTATTATTCATGTAAATTAGGGGAATAAATGGATTAAATGACTATTTCCCGAGACAGGGTTTTGGATTTTTATAATTAACTTCCCCAAGAATAAATTGCTCTGAAGATTAATTGCCCAAAAAATGAGAGCAGCAAAACCTAATGGCTTCCTATAAAAGACATAAGTGGATTATAAAACAAGACAAAAGCTAAACATAAAACGTGTTTTGTGTCACACGAGGGAGCCACATGCTTGATAAGAAAACAGTTTTGGAATTAATTTTTTTTCTCTTGTACCATTAATCCATAATTCCTAAGGGGGTAAGCGTAACTCGTAAAGAGTCATAACATTTTTTTAAAGAAATGTTGAGGCTGGAAACAGAATGAAATCCTGTCCTGAAGGAACAACCAATCGAAATGTTATTCTTATCCTCTTTTTTGTGGCATCCGAATAATAAAATGGAAGCTCCAGTGTATGAAGAAGACATTGGTTAATCAAAAAGTTCCAATTTTTTTTTTAAGATTTAGGCTTTTAGTTCTCAAGAAAACTCGTGTTTCTTTATTTGAAATTTGTTAGCAATTGTAATAAGCCTTAGAATTAACTATCATTGAACCCTTTCTGACTCATTCCTAAGAAATATTAATTTGTTAATAACCGATATGGTTTTATTCTATTACGCCTTGGTTCTTACGAATTCTGTGCAAATCTCCGGATTCAATTAGGTTCGTAAAGGCTGACAAATGATTGGTCCAGAAAACTTTTTCTTGGTAACCAAAATCGAAAAAAAAATCAATACATACATAAAAATGTCGAAAAGTTGGAAAAAAATCACTCAATTTATCATTCTTGTCGCATGAATAAGTTGACTGGAAAAACATTACATGAAATAGAATGCATCGCTAATTCTTGAATATGGAATATTTATAATAATTTCTACTACCAAGAAAAAATGTTAAATTAACTAAAAAACAAAACATCGAATATAAACGTGCCTTTAATCAAAACTTTTCAGACACTTTATTCGGGATTTTTTCTTCAGGACATCTATGGAGTATTTCATGAAGCTTATGGTGGTTAAGACAGAAGTCTACTGTTACCCATGAATGCCTACTTTTATATTACCCATATACGATACAATTACCGACAGTTGATAAAATATAAATTTATCTTCTGCATAAAGAATAAATATTTCCCTTTATCCTCTGTGAGAAGAAAGATGATTGTCGGTATTATAAAAATTTGTTACCGATTTGCCCAAACGATGGGAAAATGAACCAACAAAATCAAAAATGATATACAATCATCGAAATAAAATACTTGTATTTTATACATATATTTTGTATCTCACTTTTTATTTATTTTATTTGTTTCATCAATCATGGTATAGCTAAAAAATTTTGAATTTTTCAGATTCAGGATTCTTATAATCAGGTCATTTCCTTTATTCGCGGAATTCCTTCATTCTTTATTAACAGCTATTTGATAATTTTGGGCGAAATTGATTTTGAATAAACAAGAAAAATCATTTTCAATCAGTAAGTTGTAGGTGCAATCAAATAGTTGGCCTTTCAAGCAAAATAAGCATTTTTCGAAAACTGCATAATATAGTTTGCAATCCAAAAAGACGAGTTTTTCGGAAAACATTTGATTTTCCAACAGAAAGAGATGAAATTTCTGATATAAAAAGACGAATTTTTGTACAGAAAAATGTCTCTTCATCGAAATAGTTGAATTTTCGACAAAATAATTGGATAACCAAAAGCTTGATGAGGCTTTGAAGCCAAAAATATGAATTACACTTGAATTACACTTCTGACTAATTGAAATAGTGCGAAGTCGTTTACCCCGAATTAGTCAAAAGTTACCAATTCAATTGGTAAGCAGGAC
>WSXT02038520.1:0-28159 GCA_011762715.2 Neuroterus valhalla
GCATTTGTGAAAACTTTGCAATATTGTGAAACTTAGAGTTATGAATTTTTCAAAATAGCCGAAAATGAATTTTTTCATTCTTCAATTGCTCATAGCTATTATTCTGTAAGTTTTTTGTACATAACGCACCTTATATTTTTTTCTTATTTTAGAAAATATTTTTTTTTTTAAATTGGTTACAAATCATAAAAAAAAATTTGCAATAAATTGTTCAAAAAAATTGTCTATAATAATTGGCACTATAATATATCTTTAAAAAAATCTTAAGCAGATGTTTTTGCATAATATTCTATGAAATTGTATTCTGATGTGAAGCAAATTATTATTTATTTAGCGATTTTTAAATAAGTAATATATGATTTAAACAGATTTTGATAAATAAATTATGTTTAGGCAAAAGTCGGCACCCGTTTTTAAGTTTTTCAGGTACTAAGGATTATTATTAATCACTTTCATTAAAAATATAGATGGAATGTTGCCGTATGCTATAACTTTTCTCTGAATTTACTTTTATTTTTTAAAGTGGCACCCTAGGGGGAGGGGGTGTTCAGCAAGCATGCCACAGTGGACCACGTGGGGGGAAGGAGGGGTCAAAGAGTATCCAAAATTGGGCCACGTGGTTTATGGAAGCCCCCTTATTAAAGTTCACTTTCAGTTTTTGTTTGGTTCGGATATTCTTCTCCTCTTGCAATAAATTATTATTTGCGGAAAGTAACCTCTCTACGAAATTCTTCTTTGGCTGGTAAAAAAGGCAAGAGTCAAGAGTCTTCCTTGCTCGATCTCGACATTTCGTGACAAGACAAGTCGAGCGAAGCAAAACAATTCAATTTGTGTATCAAGAAATTCTTATCTTTTTGTCGTAGCATTAATTACAAAATTTTATTTTCATGACCCTCCCAGTTTGCATTTAATTATATCAGATTCAGAAACTCGAGAGTGAAAAAACGTTTTAAAGAAACTATTGAAGGGCTTATAACTATTGAAAATTAGAATCAATAAATTATTATCCAATTTTTTGCATTATTATACAAAATATGGGGTATTCTTTTACAAATCGAACAGAGAACTGACCGACCCGTTTTTGATTGAGCTAATACTTTTTTTAAAGGTTCTTTATCGAAAAAGAGAAGATACGTATTTGAGGATTTTTTTTATTTTGCAATTTTTTTAGAAATAGGAGTGATTGAAAAATTGAGAATTTGATTGATGACTATTTTTTGAAAATGCATAACTCCTGTTCTATTTGATCTAAAGACATTATTTTTCTTTCCTTTGAAAGGTAAAAGAATAAGCTTTGATAAAAAAATCATCTCAAATATATTATCAACGAATTGGAGTTGTTATAAACAATTAAAATTTTTTCAATTGAGTTTTAACTAGTTTGACCCCCATGAATTAGGTTCTTAGTATTTTTATCATATTCTACGTCAAATTTCCGATCGAAAACGATTTATTCCATAATAGCGAAATTATCATTACTATCGGAAAAAAATTTAATGTATCTAGCGGTGTCGAGCGCGGTACCTCACACCGGCGCGTATCACATTGCACGGCCGATTTTCTTCTTGGATATCATTTTTCTCTTAAATATGAATGTTTAATATATATTTCTTTTTAATAATCTTATTTCTTAGACAAGATAACTTTATAAGAAATTCAAGAAATAAATAAATAATATGAAGGAAAAGAAAGACATTATTATTGAAAATCTAGATGTTAGTTAATACAGTTGGAATATCAAACTGAAAGTCTAAACATGAACACGGATTTATAGAATAATACATATTTGGAAAAGAATTGACGAGTTTTGTAGAAGGTAGTTAAAGTTTCTAGAAGGTAGTTGAATTCTCAACCTAGAAAGATGAATCCTAAACGAAAAAGTTAATTTTTAATCTTGAAATTTAAATTTTCTATCAGGAGAGATGATAATTTCCGATCCAGGACAACTTCAATTCAAAATCATGAAATCTTTACAAAACAGTTTGAATGATCACCAAAACAGGCAATTATAAAAAACCGATCCAATTCAAATGGACAAATCGTCTATCCAAGAAGACTAATTTTGAAAGGTATAATTCTTTCTCAACAAAAAAGACGAATTTTCTAGAAGGTACTCATAGATTCTAGAGGGTGGTTGGATTTTCAACCTGAAAAGTTGAACGCTCAACAAAAAAATTAATTTTTAACGTTGGAATATAAATTTTCTACTAGAAAAGATTGGATTGGAAATATTTATCTTTTCTGGTAGAAAATTTATATTTCAACGTTAAAAACTAACTTTTTCCTTGAAGATTTAACTCTACAGGTTGAAATGCAACAAACTTCTAGAAGATTTAATTACCTTCTATAGAATCCATCTTTTTGCTTGAGAAAAATTTATTACTTTCAAAAGTTGTTTTCTTGGATAGACGATTTGTCCATTTAGATTGGCTTAGTTTTTTTTATTATAACTTTTTTTGTTAGGAATTCAATTCTCTTTTGTTAATATTTCATCCTTCTGGATTAGAAATATCAAACTTTTCTGGTAGAAAATTTATATTTTAAGGTTAAAAATTAACTTTTTTGTTGAGCGTTTAACTTTTCAGGTTGAAAATGCAACCACCCTCTAGAAGTTTTGAGTACCTTCTAGAAAATTCGCCTTTTTTGTTGAAAAGAAATTATTATTTTCAAAATTCGTCTTCTTGGATAGACGATTTGTCCATTTGGGTTGGATCGGTTTTTTCATAATTGCATCTTTTGGTAATCATTCAATACTGTTTTGTAAATATTTCATGATTTTGAATTGAAGTTGTCCTTCTGGATCGGAAATGATCATCTCTTGTGATAGAAAATTTAAATTTCAAGATTGAAAATTAACTTTTTTGTTTAGGATTCATCTTTCTAGGTTAAGAAGTCAACTACCTTCCAAAAAATGCGTCAATTTTCTTCCAAATATGTATTATTTCATAAATCTGTCTTCATGTATAGACTTTCAGTTTGATATTCCAACTGTATTAACTAACAAATACTCGTCTATATAATAATCCTGATAATCCTAATAAAGTAATCTACATTTTCAATAATAATGTTTTTCTTTTCCTTCTTATTATTTATTTATTTCTTGAATTTTCAATAAAATTATCTTGTCTAAGAAATAAGTTTATCATTTGAAAATATATATTAATAATTCATACTTAAGAGAAAAACGATATCAAAGAAGAAAATCGGCCGTGCAATGTGTTACGCGCCGGTGTGAGGTACCGTACCCGACACCGCCAGATGCATTACATTTTTTCTGATAGTAATAATAATCCGCCATTTTGAAATATATCGTTTTTGATCGGAAATTCGACGTAGAATACGATAAAAACACTAAGAACCTAATTCATGGGGGTCAAAATAGTTAAAAATCAATTTGAAATTTTGAATTGTTTATAACAATTTCAATTTGTTGATAATATATTTGCGGTGATTTTTTTTATTGAAGCTAGTTCTTCTCCCTTTCAAATGAAAAAAAAAAATGTCTCTAGCTTAAATAGAACAGGAGTTATGCATTTTTTTTAAATAGTCTTCAATCAAGTTCTCAATTTTTCAACTCCTCCGATTTCTTAAAAAATTTCAAAATAAAAAAATCCTCAAATACGTATCTTCTCTTTTTCGATAAAGAACCTGTGAAAAAAGTATTGGCTCAATCGAAAATGGTTCGGTCAAGTTTTGTCCAAATCTGTACGATTTGTAAAAGAATGTCCCATATGTGCTCTATTGAAAAACCTCAAGTTTAAAACGTTCAATTCGGAACACTTCCAAATTTAACAATATTTACTTTCACACTAGGTTTAGAAATCCTGTGCCCAAAAAGCCTATAAATGGAACTCTTATGGCCATCAAAGATGGTAGCATGTGTGTGCAATATCATTTTGAAGAGTACAAAGATGAAGGTACCGAAGACTGTCTTTTTCTGAACGTTTATACACCACAGGTGAAACATACTCTACATTAAGGTATATAAATAAAAAAACATTTTAATAAAAATACACTATTTTTACAGATTACGAAGAATGAAGAACAAAAATTGCTTCCCGTTATGGTTTATATTCACGGTGGTGCTTACGTTTTTTCTAGCAGTAAATCTAAAAACTATGGTCCAGAATATTTGCTTGACAAAGATGTAGTTCTAGTAACATTCAATTATAGATTAGGGATATTTGGATTTCTCTCAACGGGAGACTCTGAAGCTCCTGGAAACTTCGGTTTGAAAGATCAAGTTTTAGCACTTCAATGGGTACAGAAAAATATTAGAAATTTTGGAGGCAATCCAGAAAAAGTAACACTTTTTGGTTTGAGTTCAGGGGCCAACTCTATCGACTTCCACACTCTTTCTGATAGCAGTGATGGTAAGTTTGTATATAAATAAAAGAAGGAAATCAAGATAATATACGACATAATTGAGGGGCTAATCACTCTCGAATCAGTGTGAACGTTGAAGTGTAACGTCCACCTTACTGACGATATTGGCATTAGAAAGAACGTAAGCGCCTTATTCGCTTTAACTGGAACCGTCATAATACAAATCGCGTAAACTTATAGTGCAGAGGTGTCCAACGCGTGAGCAACGGTTTAAGTAACTGTTACTCGTCAATCCCTCCTCTTGACACCTTGAATGCGTTCATGCGGTGAGCGCGATGTGGAAAGGGAAAATGAGAAGAGGATTTCGAAAAAGCGTTCGGAGAAGGGGAAGGAAGGAGACTTTATATAATGTCATATAATAATACGAGACCTTATATTCATTATTTCTTATGTTTGAAAAATTATTTGAGTTTGATTTCTTATCAGTATTTTCGTCTCGATTTTCGTCGGGATTTTCGTGTATGGTTCCTTTCATCAATCATATATATATGAACTAACTTGTAAATATATAGAGTTTCTTTTTTGGAACGACGACGAATAATTCTGACTTCCAGCTCGATGAAATGATTATAATTTCAAATCAATATTTTCGACGGCCCATTAATCCCGCACCTTCAGAACCGAATTTAAAAATTCTTCATAGCTCAGAATTTTGGTATTTTTTGAGATTTTTTTTGTGCGCTACAAAATCTTCTTGGGCCTTTTACTTTTTTCAAAAAAAAAGTTTTCTTGTGGAGGTGCTACCTTACGTAAATCTTGCACTTTCACATCCAATAATACATGATAAAAAAATTCCATTTACAACAGAATTTTGGGCTCTTGAAATCCGCAAAAAAAATTTCAAAAACCCGAAAATACCAACTCGAATTCTCCAACTGAAACCCTTCACGTTGCAAACTAACCCCTGTTGTCGAAAAATGTTCATTTGCGAATTTTTGGGCTCCCAAAAACACCTACCATGATTTCCGCACTCAAACCTTCAACCTTGAAGATCAACCCTTTTGTACCCCATACATAAGACATTGTCTAGAAAGATTTTTTTGAGAATTTTTGAACTTGATATAGTCTCTGCTTTGTGGGATCCCCGAAAATACTCTCCCCGATTTTTTGTCTCACACTCCTAATGTTGAAAATCAACAGCTTTGTACCGCGTACCATTTCGTCCAAAAATAATGTTTTTGCAATTTCCGAAGCCCTAAAGTAGTGCCTGGTTTTTAGACTCCTCGAAAGTACCTACCCTGATTTTTTGGTTCAATCAAAATGTTGAAAATTATCCCTTTTATATCACGTAGAAATGCCTTTGTCAAAAAATCATCTTTTCATGAATTTTAAAGGTATAATGGAGTCTCTGATTTTTGTGCTCCTTGGAAACACCTACCCCGATTTCTGCACTCAAACCTTTAACCTTGAAGAACCTTTGTATCCTATACATGAGACATTGTCTAAAAAAATTTTTTTTGAGAATTTTAGGAACTTGATATAGTCCCTGCTTTGCGGGATCCCCGAAAATACTCTCCCCAAATTTTTGGCTCACACTCTTAATGTTGGAAATCAACAGCTTTGTACCACGTACCATTTTGTCAAAAAATCATATTTTTGTGAATTATAAAGTTATAATGGAGTCTCTGATTTTTGGGCTCCTTGAAAACACCTATCCCGATTCCTGCGCACGTAGCCCTCAAATTGGAAATCAACCTCATTGTACCACGTACATAAGACTTTGTAAACAAATGATTTTTTTTCGAATTTCCAAGCCTTAATCGTTGCTCGAGGAAAAAATTAGTAATTCCAAATTAACTAAAGAATAGATCTTATTCACAAGCAAATTATTATGTTATTACCTAATCAACAGGATTTTTGTTTTGCAATTCTTGTTTCAATTGACAATAAAATTCAAAAACTGAGAGGAATGGAAATTAATTTCGAAGAATTCAGGAATGGAAACATTCAAATTTTGAAAAATTTTGGCAAAATATTATTTGCAAGAAAAAAAAAATCTTCATTTCGAACAAATTCCTCAATCGGAAAAAATTTTT
The DNA here is from genome assembly GCA_011762715.2 of Neuroterus valhalla. Classification (NCBI taxonomy): domain Eukaryota; kingdom Metazoa; phylum Arthropoda; class Insecta; order Hymenoptera; family Cynipidae; genus Neuroterus; species Neuroterus valhalla. Next base: position 6,423 of record WSXT02038520.1, read on the forward strand.
TTTATAAATTTGACGAGTTAAGTAAATTTTTGAATGAAACATTCGTTTCTTTTAATTTTGTTGTATCACATTTGGTGGAAAATGCAATATTCTATTTTATTTTTTATAAAGGTATGTTACTTCGGTTGAAACTTCAACTTTTCTCTAAAAAATTTGATTATTTTGTTGAGAATTCTACTGCCCTTAAAAAATTTGTCCTCCCAGCATGAAAATTGAATAATTTAGTTGAACAATATCTTCCTCTCTTTGTTGAACTCAACCGTTTTTTATTTGAATCAGAAATATTTATTATCTGTTAAACAATATCAAATACATCATTTTCGTAAGAAATTCATAATTTTTGCAATGTTGGACTTTCTCGATTCAAAGTTGAAGTCTTTGCTCAATTGATATTTCAACTATTATATTTTCCGTCGAGAGTTCGTATTTTTCTATCACAAATTCAACTTTTCAATTTTTCGGTTTAGGTAAAAGTTCTTGGTTGAAAATTATCTACTTGTTTCGACTACTATTTTGCCATCTTCGCGTAAGATAGGAAAGTTCCAAATTTTGCAAATCATTTTTTTAAAAATAAAATTCCAATAAATTCGATTCAATTATCGATAATATTTTAGATAAATCGCGACCAGTGTGTTAGAGGGTCCCCTGTTAGCGCCTGGGATTCATCATACAGAAAATTCCGTGCCTGATCTACTGATCGACGTAGATCGCTAACGAATCCCGTATCGCCGTCATTATTTACAGTGATTCTTTGCATTAATTCGAGCAATAATTACACTGATTCGAGAGTGATTTGCCCCTCGAATATAATTAAATAAGCTACATAAGAAGCTGTGATTACGGTTCATTTTATTGTGCATGGCCTTAGTGAAGTCAACCTCGACAATGTCAAATTTTAAAATGATTTGCATTTCCTTGACAGGTCTCTTCCATCAATACATTATGGAAAGTGGAAATGCAATTAGCCCTAGATCTTTTCAGGAAAATGAAGAATATTCTAAATACGCATGGAATGTAGGCGAATTATTCGGTTGTCCTATAAATGATTCGCGAATATTGATCAATTGTTTAAGGATTGTGGGAGCCAAACGCCTCAACAACTCGACTTCTGTTTTCAGTGATACAAGAAAATTTTTCAAGTCCGTTTGGTCTCCCACTAATGAACCGAATATCGATGGTGCTTTTATTACAGATACACCTGTTAATTTACTGAATAAAAAGAAACGAAGAAACTACCCCTGGATACAGGGGATGACAAAAGATGAAGGAATTTTCTTTATGGGAGGTAGGACAATTTCAAATCTTATCATTTGTGCTTCGTCATGTATATGTTTCTTGTTATATTTTTTAGGCAGAATAATAAAAAATGTATGTCTCTTATTATAGACTTGTATACAGATGAGGATCTGTACAATAAAATAACAAATAACCTGGATACGTTTTTAACTGATCTCTTTGAAGCTTTCCCATTGGTCTACAACATATCACAAGTTGTAGCCGATGTCAACAAATTCTATTTTGGCAGTCATATGATGAGTGATAAAAAATTTGTAAGTAACTCAGGAAATATTTTGAGTATATCTACGATTGGAACAATACAAAAATTTTTGTATTAAACTGAATGCGAAATTTGTTTTCAGGCACTGCAGCAATTGTCGAATTTCTTGGGTGACGTATTCAGATATCCTTATGAAATTAAGATGGCAAGTTGGCACTCTCAAAATTCTGAACAGCCTCTTTATGTGTACTCCTTTGATTATAGAGGAACGGTTAGTTTTTCGTCTGGAGATTATGGAACGAATGAAATAACTGGAGTAGATCATGGGGATGAAACTTTGTATTTGTATCCTATAGGAAATCCTTATTACGAGGAATATAATTTGACCATGAGCAGAAACGATTCCAAAATGATTGATATCATGGTGAATTTGTGGACATCCTTTGCTACAAACGGGTAGGATTTTTTCAATATTTATAAATGAAGTGTCTCGTCGTCCCGAATTTCGGGACGAATAGCCTATTTCCACCATTTGGCTAGTCATCCTGAAAAAAATGTATTTAATATTAATTTTACTCCTTCCTGGTGGACAAAAATAAGGGAAACCGCTGCTAGGCTTCCTTTTACTCACTATTTTATCTTTGCTATATTGGTTGATTAATTACTGTCATTTTTCGGCGATAGAAAAACTCGCAAAGAATTTCGCGCGCGAACAAGTGGGGAAAGTCGGACCTTCTGATTAGTTGAGTGCTTCCTCTCTCCCAGTGGAATGCGGCGAAAATCTGTTGCGAGTTGAATCCTTGGAATTCTGCATTTCTGAGAATTCAGAACTGAAGCTAAATACCCAAATGGAAATCTCGATGACTGTAGGAACTAGAAGATTATGATCAATCTAATTTAAAAATTAGAATCAGTTGACTACAATAGTCGTTATAATAGGATCAGAGGCGGATCCAGAAAAATATTGGGGGGGGGGGGGCGGTCAACATGAGTAAGAAAAGTACACCTTATGCACATCCTCACCGCGCTAACCTGAAATGTAGAGTGTCAAAGATTTCGGGGGGTGTTTGAACCCCCTAAACACCCCCTTTGATCCGCGCCTGAATAGGATGGTATATAACAATATATTAAATTCAATTTGAAATGTTTAAATTCCTGATACTTCAGGTAAAAATGTTGCATTTTGAACAAAATAGATTAATTTTCAAATAAATAGTTGAATTGAACCAACACGACAAAATTTTCAACAAAACAGCTAAAGCCTCCATCGAAACAGAATAATTAATAACCAAACAGTTTCATTCCAAAGATTTTTTTGAACTGTTGAATTCTCAACCAGGTCGTTAAGTTTTCAATCAAAAAAGAAGAATTCATGTCCAAACAATTTGACAAATAAAGATAAATTTTTCAACCAAAAAGACGAATTCTCAACCAAGTAATGAAAATTTCCACTCAAATAGAGAAATTTTCAAGAGAATGTTGGATGGGAAACCAAAAAAATTTCAGTAAAAAAAAAAAAAATTTTCGACCAACTTGTTTAATTTTTATGCAAAAAGGACAAATTTCTTACATAAAGTTGGTCGGATATCATCCCCATTTCCAAGTCTCATAGGGCGTGAAAGACAACGCTGTGACTGGTCATAAAAAATAATGCACCTTCCCTTTTTCCCAAGCCTGGTGAAGGTGGAAGTCACTCCGATGACTGGTCATAGAAATAAAATAGGTGCCACCCGCTTCCCCTTTTCCCAAGTCTCTCGGGGGCGGAAAATCACCGTTGTGACTAGTCATGAAAAATAATGTAGGTCAGACACCTCTCCCTTTTCCTAAGTCCAGTGGGGGCGGAATGTCACCGCTGTGACTATTCATGAAAAATAATGTAGGCCAAACACCTCTCCCTTCTTCTAAGTACAGCAGGGGCGGAATGTCACCATTGTGACTAGTCATGAAAAATAATGTAGGTCAAACACATCCCCCTTTTCCCAAATCCAGTGGCGGCGGAAAGTCACTGCTGTGACTGGTCATGAAAAATATTGTAGGTCAAATACCTTCCCCTTTTCCTTAGTACAGTAGAGGCGGAATGTCACCGCTGTGACTAGTCATGAAAAATAATGTAGGTCAAACCCCTTTCCCTTTTCCCAAGTCTCTCGGGGGCGGAAAATCACCGTTGTGACTAGTAATGAAAAATAATGTAGGTCAAACACCTCTCCCCTTTTCTAATTACAGTTGGAGCCAAATGTCACCGCTGTGAATAGTCATGAAAAATAATGTAGGTCAAACACCTCCCCCTTTCCCTAAGTCCAGTTGAGGCGCAAAGTCACCGCTGTGACTGGTCATAGAAATAATGTAGGTCGGACACCTCCCCCTTTCCCCAAGTCTCGTAAAGGCAAGAGTTACCCTTATGGCTGGTTATAGAAATAATGTAGATCACATACTTTCCCCTTTTTCCAAGTCTCTCGAGGGCGGAAAATTACCGCTGTGATTAGTCATGAAAAATAATGTAGGTCAAACACCTCTCCCTTTTCCTAAGTACAGTAGGGGCGGAATGTCACCACTGTGACTAGTCATGTGAAATAATGTAGGTCAAACAACTCCCCCTTTTCCCAAGTCTCTCGGGGGCGGAAAATCCCCGTTGTGACTAGTCATAAAAAAATGTATGTCAAACACCTCTCCTTTTTCCTTATTACAGTAGGGGCCAAATGTCACCGCTGTGACTAGTCATGAAAAATAATATAGGTCAAACACCTCCCCCTTTTCCTAAATCCAGTGGGGGCGGAAAGTCACTGATGTGACTGGTCATACAAATAATGTAGATCACACACCTCCTTCTTTTCCTAAGTCTTGTGGAGGCAGGATTTAAATTTCATGGATCATAATTGCATGATTCGAATTTTTTCGGACCACTAGCCAACCAGTGAAAATAGACTAGTCTGATCATTTCGTGCACTGAAAAGAGGTGAAATTCGTGATAATTATAATATCTTCGGGATGAACAGCCAAATGATGATCCTAGGTTATTCGTCCTGAAATTCGGGAAGAGTAGACGCAGCCATTATTAAAACTTAAGGTTAAGAATATAATTTTAAATTTCTCTTATTTTCAATTTATTTCGAACTGAAGTTGAATTACTAAAGCAACTGAATTATTTTTTTGACCAATCTTAAGAAGAAAAAATTATGACATCTTTTTTCAGATTTCCAGTTAGTATTTGGAAACCTTACGCTCCTGGAAAGAATATTTTGAAGATCGGTGATAATTCGAGAGCGAGTTTGAGTATTGTCAACTCTCTATTTGAAGATCGCATTAATTTTTGGTTATCTCGTTTAGCTAATATAAACATACAGTTATGAGAGAAGCCCTTTTGAAAATAAATTAGGTCCACGAAGACTAACCAAGCAAAAAAATTAGAAAAAGGATTGGTTAAGTCAACTGAATGATTTGGTTGCTATAACAGAAACAAAATTGTTGTTCTTCCTACAAAACTTTCTTTGACCTAACATAAATTTTTCTGAACTTCACTTGCTTATTCAACAAAAACTGCAATTGTGGTAAATAAGTAAAGTTTGTTTAGTTGAACGAAAGGTTCTTTGAAGAAACCGAACTTGTAGCTTTTTGGCACAACAAAGAAATATTGTTCTTCCACAGCCACTGAAACTTCTTCTCTTTAATTAATATTTTTCATTCTTCTAAGTTTATAAAGTGAAATTTTCTTGAAAATCACCCACGTATAATATGCAGCACAATCTAAACCATGAAACGCAACAATGAAGATGAGAAATGTGAAGCATTTGAAATCATCACATGAAAGTGCAGCATGACAAAGACCTTGATTCAGACCTTGATAGTTACCAAGATACGGACCTGGTCAAGAGAAGAATAGGGTTTGCAAGCGGGAAAATTTATTGGCTTGCGTGTTGCGAGCTGATGGGCAGTGGTCCTTGTTATACCGATTTTACAACTATTGTCGAGGATCAAGATCCATCGACTATAAATTTCGGGAGGGAGGATGGACTGGTGATTGGCAATATTTCACAATTTCGCATCAAACTATTGGGCGCTCACATTTTCATCTTGATTTCCATTTGCTATGGAGAACAACGTACAAATAACCAACTAATTGAGGTGTTAACAAGAGAATTGAATAATATTTATCGATGTAGAGTATGAATTTAAAATTGTTATGTTTCTTTACAATCGCTTGCTTGAAATCAATTGTATTTGAGCCATTATCAAGATTGCAGCATTTTTATGTATAGACTAGCTGCACCCTGCGGCGACGGCTTCGTCGCAGAGAAAGATTCTGATGACAGTGGCACCATCTGTCGGAAACTGATGGTACCAACTCAGAAACCTTCGTGGGCTCATGCCCAAATTCGATCTGGAATGTTTCCTAAAAATCAATTTTTTTGACCTTGCTTCAAGCTTTCAAGGTTCTTCTATTTCAATAATAAATGTTTTGAGATTTTAAGAAATTCATGAGACATATTCGACATTCACACTTTCAGGTTAGAGACAACCAAATTTGATTTTCGTTTACGAAATTAGGTAGAGGAAGACAATTTATGCCATGAGTAATTTCTGATAATTCCATCTGTAAGAAGTTAACCTCCTAGCGTTAAAAAACACAATTGTATTGAGGCTGCAAACGTATATGGTTGGGGAATCCGATCTGGAATACTGCATTTGAATGAATGGCTTTTGGCAAAGAAAACGTCTACCGCGGGCAAAAGGGCGCTGCTGTATCAAAACAAACATGGCTGCCGCAGGGCTTCGGCAGCACTATTATTAGCATTGGTCCATCATCTAGAAACATGATTGAAGATGAAAGATCGATTAATTCAAGTTTTATAATTGCGTGCGACACGACTTCCAAAGAAGAGGAAAGAATCGATGTATATTCACTGTGCTTGCGTACAATACAATATATTATCTTCATAAGCTTCTCATTCGCTTTTAACTAATTAATCCGGCAAACAATTAATTAGCATCGCGTTAAATCAAGTGGAACACAGATTCACAGATAACTTATTATACTTTTGGATCTGGGAATTTTCAATCGTAATATTTTATGATAATAGGACTCTGATTTTTTATTTTCTAAGTTCCAAAGTAAAGATCGATATTGAAGCTTCCGAGAGATATAGAAAATTATTCAAACTTGAAGGTTTTGCGAATCCACTTAGGAATAACCTTTTCCCATGATGTATAGGTACGCTCTCGCGTTTCACGCTCTTATCCGTACGTTTAATTTTGATGCTGTCATCTCAAGTTCCTTTTTTTCCAATATTATAAATATTGTAACTTGAATCGAGGAATAGAAATTATTCTTCAACTTGTCTTTGAAGAAGTTTCTCAAAGCACCCGCGACTTGGACAATTACATTCTCATTGCGACAATCGCACTCTCTGCTAAAAAATTAAATTCTGCAGACGATCCTGCTTTAGGAATCAAAATATTAATTTATAAAACTATTTTGACAAGATAAAATGAAATATGAGAAAAATAGGTAGGTTTTTCGATATGGTGTTATTCAAAATAGATTTCCCTATTCAATAAAATTGAATAAAATTGAAAGCATAAAAAATAAGTGTACTGTATTTTAGTATCCTGATGTAATATACTTAATTCAAGATTACCTACAAATTTTTAATTTGTGGCTAATTCGAAATTTGTTGAATAGGATCATTTTTATCTTAAGATAAAAGAAGATACTATAAGATTCGAAGAAAAAATCTCATAGTATCGAAAACTATCTAATTTCGAACATGTAATTCATAAAAAATTGTAATGCGAAAAATTCTATATATTTTTCGTACCTACAAAGAATTTTGAATAAAATTTCCTAATCTTTAAGAAAAATAGTTGTTCCTATTCTTTAATTATTATAGTGGACAAAAATTTCAGTATAACTTTTCAAATTTACATTCAATTTTAAAACATAGTTGGAATAAATCACTAGACTTTTTGTTCTATACCAGACTCTTAGATATAAATTTCTGAAACTTGAAAAAGAACTTTGTTCCAATTTTTTCAAATACTCTAAATTTTCTAATGTTTGTTGGATCAATTTGGTAAACGAGCTCGAACTTCATTTTTGGAATCTAACCCTAAATACGCGTTTTTTCCAATATTCGACGAAATGTCTGTTCCCAATATTTTTGTGTGTAGAAGTGTCAAATTTCAATATAAAAAAATCTTTAGTCGGCAAAACTGCATCATCATACGAGCATAATTACCTTATATTTGCCCTTCTAACTTGCCCTGAAATTTAATTTAGTAAAAAATTGTTGGTTTTGTTGGGGATTCGTATTTTTTGTGGTTACGCTTTCAAGTTTTTCTCCAAGGAAGCTAAATTATTTTATACAAAATTCAACTAGATTGTTTAAGTTACTGTGAAAGTTTAAAAATGCTAAACTTATGATCAATGAAATTTTAAACGAAAATAGAATGTTGATTTTCAAGTCAAAAGGTATAATTTTCTACAAACCAGTGAAATTTGCAACCCGGAAATCTGACCTAATATGAAATTCTATAAAAACTTTTCACAAAGTGGTATAACTAAAAATAAAACCAAGTGATCCAATTTCCAACAAAAAGGATTAAGTCTGAAAGAAAAATGTAATAGTTGATATTTCTATCAAAAAGTGTTCAATTGGGAATCGATAGCAAATAAATTATATTAAAATATACTAGTAAAAAAAATGGTTGGATGTACAACGAAAAAATATTAAATTTCAACTATGAAAGATTGCCTATTGCACCAAGAAAGACAAATTTTCATCCAAACATGGAGAGGTTGAATTTTTAGTTAGAAAAATCAACTCTCGTCGGAAATCAAGAATTTTCGGTGGGATTGACCCAACATGACTTTAAGGTGTTTTGTCAAGGATAGGCTTTCGCCAAAGCCATAATTCTCTTACACTGATGAAATGTTTGTTGTAATATTTGTCCCACCTCATCTTTAGACCCTAACGGAGGCTCGTAATGACTTCTTTTTACCGAATTTTGCTTTGTTATTCCTTTTTGTTTAAATTTAAATTTAAGTATTTCTTGCGCCTGCCAATCGGCCCACCTTGCATGCTAACTTGCGGTCATTGGCGTGCACTGCCCTGCCGGCCTCGAGTATCTTCGATGAATGCAACGGGTAACGTCTATGTCGACCCCGAACCGTTGTTAATGAAAATTTCGTAATTGGGCGTATTACCATTATTCGTATTATTCGAAAATTTTGAAATGTATTTTCGGCGCTAGTACTGCAATAGGTAGAATAATGCGTCAAGATATATTCAATTTACAATGAAATATTTGAAATTTTGACTAAAAAAGAAAAATTATTCATTACCGAAAGAGATAATATTAAACGAGAAGGTTGAGTTTTTAGTCTGAAAAGACAAATGTTTCAGAAAAAGGACAACTATTGAAGCGAAGAACATGAATTTTTATTAATTAAAAAGCAAACAGTTCAATTTTCAACTGAATAGACGAGTATTAAAAAGACAGTTGCATTTTAAACCGAATCGTTGAACTTTGGAGTCAGAGAAGGTAATTTTTTGAAAGAATAGGATCTTTAGTCTATTGGAAAAGGGCAATTTTTCAAGATAATACTTGACCCCTTTACCAAAAAGATTAATTTTTACCGAAACTTTTGAATTTGAAAAAAATAGTTTTGAAACTTAAATCGACGATTTTTTTACTAAAGAGTTGCATCTTCAATCAGATAAGACTATCCAGCTAAAAATGGAACGAATCGCAACTATATTGTTATTAATTTCTATGCCAAAAAGGCATAATTTATTGTTAACATTTCTATTTCCGATAAAAACAATAGAATTTCCAATCAAAGATTACAACTTTCTACCAAAATAGTTTATTCCATCAAAAAACATCAATATTCTACACAATATGGAATAGTGGAATTTGCAACAGGAATAGAATTTAACTTACGCCCAAGTATTCACATTTTCGATTGGGAAGATTGATTTAGAACAGAAGAAGAGAAGGATTTCTAACGAAAAACAAGTATTTTTAACCAAACTATTGAATAAAAAATGACACTAAACTTCTAATCAATAATGGACTAAGTGATATTTCGTATATATGTATATATGTATATATATATATATTCTATTATTTTTTTGAAAATGGAAATGTTTTCGATAAAATATGCCTTCTTGGCTTGAAATTTTATAACAATATGGTTGCCATTCGTTTTTTTAGCTGGATAATCTTATCTGGTTGAAGATGCATTCTTCAGCGAGGAAATCGTCCATTTTAGTTTCAAAATTAATTTTTTCAAATTCAAATGTTTGGTTAAAAATTAAAATTTTTGGTGAAGGGGTCCATTATTAGGTCGAAAATGTTCCTTTTCGAATAGAATTCAACTGTGTTCGATTCAATAACAAAACATTCTTTGTCTGAAATAACGACAATTATATGTTTTTTAGACGATTCATCTCCCTACAGTTTAATTAAACGGATTTTTTTTTTTAATTTTGGATGTTGCGTCGGATGGAACATTAACTTTATTATTTTTCGTGAAAATTGTAATTGTTCGATACAAAATGAATAAAAAATCCAAAGGTCTTTCAAAAAACTACCTTCCATGACTTCAAAGTTCAATGATTCGGTTGAAAATGCAACTGTCTTTTCCATATTCGTCCATTCAGTTTAATATTAAACTGCTTGCTTTTCAATTAATTAAATTTATCTTTACTCATTCATTCTACCCATCGCAGTGCTAGCGACGAAAATACATTTTAATAATACGCCCAGTTACGAAATTTTTCAGGTTCGATATAGACGTTACCCGTTGCATTTGTCGAGGATACTCGAGGCCAGCATGGTAAAGCACGCCAATGACCGCTATTTAGCATGCAAGGTGGTGCCAATTTTTAGGCGCAAAAATTACTTGATTTTTAATTCGAACCAAAACAAACAACAACGCAATATTCGGAAAAAAGTCTCTTCGAGCCTTAATTAGGGTCTAAAGATAAGGTGGGGCAAATATTACACCAACAATTCATCAGTGTAAGAGAATTATGGCTTTGGCAAAAGCCTTTCATTGATGCAGCACCTTAAATGGTATTTTCAACGAAAAATATTATTCTAGAAGGAAAGTGTAATGATTGATATATTAACAGCAACAAAAAAATATAGAATTTCAACCATAAAGATGGCCAAATTGGCCAACGGCCATGCCACGCTTGAAAACCCAGTTCCCGTCCGATCACTGAAGTTAAGCATCTTTCGGCGCGGTTAGTACTTGGATTGGAAGTAACCGCTCAGGAATACCGCGTGTTGTTGGCATGTTGGCCGCAGACTGGTGTCCTCCCGTGTATCCAACTCAACCAATTATAACTCTATACGAGCTACGCTTGCCCCGCAAGGGATTAAAGCTCAATGGTACAAAAAAAATACACAAAGTGTATTAGAGACTAATTTGATTTATCAAATCCTCCAAAAGTTATTGTGGCTACAAAATTCAAGTAACGAAACAGACATACATACAGACAGAGAGACACTGGAAAAATGATATCATTTCCGGACTCAGTCAGTCCCAAAACGTAAATCGGGATCAAGTTCACAACCTGACTTGAAAATTCGAAACCCGAACGGACCTGGAAACCCGATAGCCTGAGCCAGCTTGAAAATCCGAAACCTGAATCAGCCAGAAACTCAAATTCAGAAATTTCCAACAACTTATGCACATCTTATTTTTTTAAATGATGGTGCAGTATCTCAAAAATTCAGAATTTTTCAAGTGGCCGAAATATCGGTTTGATCAAATTTTGAGCCTTGGGAAACGAGTAAAATATGCATTCAGAAATTTGCAACTTTTTAAAGTTAATATTTAGGTCTCTGAATCTATATCAGTTAAAGATGACTGCTTAGAAACAGTTTTCTACTAATTTCTTATGTTCGCATAAAGCTTTACTTTCTTTCCATATTATTCTACCTCCAATTTCACTTATTACAAATATAAAATTTTACTTCGGAATGTGTGGCATGTTTGCGATTTAATAAAATTAAAATATGAAGCTTATAAACATGATGAAAATATTAAATCGATGCAAACAGGTTTATCTTCAGGATGATTTTGAATTCCCTTTTTTTTACTGAGTATTTTTTATCATCTCTAGCCAATCAGATTGCAAGTACAAGCATCTTTACGCATCCGTAAATTATTTCCTGTACACGAGCGACTGTCTTTAATTAACAGGATGATTAAGGGAGGGTAAGCCTTAATGAAGTGCAATCAAACGAGTCGCAACTTTGCATGCGGTGAGTAGGCAACATACTATTCGAATATCATGTTTTGCTAGCTCCTTCAAATTAAATCACATTCAAAAAATTGCGAAGATCGTCTTCTTGCCATTGATCGAGCTCATACTCTTCTTGATCAGGGAAAGGCAGAGCATCTGTACTTGAAGTGTTGTGGTCATCAACATCCTCTGGTAATAATCGAACGATGAAGTTATTTCTCCAGAATCTCCGCCAACGTCTGCCGTGAAATCTGGAAATACTACATTCATATTACTATAAAAACTACCGTTTGATTACTATGTTGATAAACGTTATTTGAACATTTTTTTATTTTCAAGGATAGCTGGACGAATCCAAGTGCAATTTTTCATTTTATCTCAGTCTTTTATCTATTAAATACCTGGTGATGTACATACCTTCCAAGAGTTATGAGCCATCCCCAATAGGCTACTAGTGTTAAGGAACATGTCGGTAACATGGCTATTATCATCCAAGGTAATTCATAAACACCGCTTTGTAAGAGCAATCTTAAAGCAAGAGCACAAACGTAGATGGAAAATAGAGCTAATGGTGTCGTTGCAGCAAGGTAAAAAATGTCCAGCATCATCTAAGGAAGACAACATTCAAAACTTTATTTTAAAAGGGTTTTTTTTTAATTCATACACAGAAAACTCCATATTGCTGTGACAGCGCTACAGACTCATTAAAAATCATCAGAAAGGTAATGCAGCGAAACTCTTGAAATAGTCCTCGTAGCAATACTGTTCTGCTCTAGTGGCAGTATACGGATCTTCACTGCAGCCACATGAAGATTGGTGCTCTGACAGCCATACGGTAGAGCTGCGACAACGCCACGGCGACGTTGCAGCGTCTATACGCAAGGTCGCGCTGGCTATCTGCGCTTCAAGGGCCTGAAAAGCTGGCCGAAAGCCGAAAATCGAAAATTGAACTTTGGATTTCGCGAGTTATTTTCATTCACTTTCGTAAAGGTGGCACCCCTACATAATGTCTCCAATGAAAAGAGAGATATGCCACGCCATTCTTGTTTTTTGAACACGCAAAGTTAACCTTGCTCGAGCGTTTGACGGCACGCTGTCGCGGCCCGTAAAAGTATGGAGGTATGTAGAATACGTAGATGTAGTATTTTTATATTTTGTATACTTTTTGTATGTCTAATTTTGTGTCAAAGATTCGCCCGCCGAAATTACTTTTTCTCTAGCTATTTTCTTCAAAGTTTCGAAATAGTTATGATCCCGAGAGATCCCGTAACATATGGTACGGGAAAATTTGAATTGTTTCATCAATTTTTGAAATCCGTTGAGAAATCTTCCATCTTTTTCCATCCATTTCTTGGGAATTCATTATTCTTATAAGTTCTTTCTGTTTAGAGGAGTGATTAGGTAAATGTTGCATTTACCTGTTGAAATGTCTGAATTCTACACTTGAAATGTATTCTAATTTTGAAATATTCGAAAAAAAAATCATTTGTGTTTTTCAAGGAATAAAAATTCTTTAATAACCCATTGACTATTGACTTTTAAGAATGAAAAACAGATAGAACGAAGTTTTTGAATTGATACTTTTGAAATTGAGTTTTCAAATGGGCATATCTAACTTTGAAAATCTAATTTCGCTCATTCAACTTTGATATTAGGTTTTTCAAATTAAAATAAATTTTTTCATATACGTTTTGGGAATAAGACTTCATAAATAAAATGTTTAGAATAAAACAAAGCAAGCGACATTTTAAAATTGCAAGTTTTTAACTGCAACTTCAAAAACCACACGTTGACAATCTGATGTGTGAGAAGAAATCAATAGAAAACAAAATTACAGAACTGTATAGTATTTAATTTTTTTCAGTGTCTATTGACAACTTTCACGAATTATCTGGGAGGAAAATTTTCGAATATGTCAAAGATGTATTTACATGAGAGCTTGATACTCAGCTTTCCGTTGTGGCGGAAAAAATTGGAGGTGAATTCAAAATTCATCCAAATGAAAGTATTATACATTGAAAACGGTTTTATGCTCGTCGAAAACGAGATGGAAGAAATCTCATTATATTCTCAATGTTAACAAAACAGTACATTTAAGAGAATCCGTTCAGTTTTTCGAGAAAGTGGCGGCCATTTTGAATCCACCATTTTGAATTTTACCAATTTAACATCAAAATCGAATCCAGCGAGCACGAAAACCCCCGTACACGTAATTGTTTGCGAATCCGTTTAGTTTTTCGAAAGAGTGGCGGACATTTTGGATCCACCATTTTGAATTTTACAAGTTTGATATCAAATTCGGATTCCGAAGAGCACAAAAACCTCCATACAAGTAATTTTGTGCAAATCTCTTCAGTTTTTCGAAGAAGTGACGGCCATTTTTGATCCGCCGTTTCGAATTTTACAAATTTGATATCAAATTCGAATTCAGCAAGCACGAAAGCCACTGGGTATCAAGTTTCAAGTAAGTGTTCAAAAACTATCAAAATCCACGCATTATTTAAACAGATGTTATGTTCACGAAGATTATAAACTGAAATCAGATCATCGATCAATTTTTAGTTTCTATTAGAATCACGGCTTTTCTGAATTTCATCATTTTACTTGCAATTTTCATTTCAAAAACTTTGACTGATAATTTGAAAAAAGAATCAGTCGGAGGAAGCGAGGAAATAATTGTTGTTTTTACATGTTTTATCAAATAATCTGTCATTTTTCAGAGGCCAGATTTCCGAAAAACCTTGGAGAGGTGGTCGGACGTGACCCTCACTTTACTTAATTAATAATAATTAGAGTTTCGTGTATTTACTCCTAAATTCCGGTGTAAATAGCAGGAAGAGTTTCCTTTTACCAGATGGTTTTGTGGTTAAGGTTTCCCAGGCTAATTCTTTTTTTCAATGACTTTAATCATTTGGATATTCTTCGTTACAGTTCAAAATGTATTTTTCTGGTTTAAAATTGTTTTTTGTTAACTAAAAATGTAACGATTTAATTTTCGGTGGAAAATAATTATTTTTTATTTTCAAAATTCAACTGTTTAGTCTAAACATTGTTTGTTTTGGTAGAACATCAAATTTTCTATTCGGAAATTATTATTCTTATCTGAATATTCACCTTCATGGTTGAAAAGTCCTCCAGTTAAATATTTATCAGTTTAGTTAAAAATTTATCTTATTGGTTTGAAATATAACTGTTGCAGTTGAAGATCCATTATGTTTTTTGGGAAATTCATCATTCTGGTTGAAGAATGAACTATTTTAGAGGAAACCGTTTTATTCGGTTATCCCAAATTGATTTTTTTTTATTCGTGAGTTCAACTGTTCCGATTTTTGTGAAAAAAATGTTTCTGTGGGAAATTTGAGGGTTTTTTCAAAATTGATTCAGTTTGCAATGTTTGATCTGTTGTGATAAAGGATGTTCAGAATGAATGTCATGAATCATATGAATGTGTTACTTTCAGTTGACCGAGAAAACTGGAAAAATTGACCAATGAAACCCGGAAACTACCCTAAATTTGAAATGGTCCGCCAAATCCCCACCCTGTCTTGAATGTATTTATGAGAAAAAGTTACAGTGACGGATAACATACAGTCATCTAAAACATTTCAAAATTCAATTCATTCGAATCATAACTAATAAACCGTTTCGTAGAAATCGAAAAATCACAATTGTGGTAAGCAGAGCACAAATAACTGAATCAGTAGTTTTTTGCAATAATAATCACATACTGTCAATACTGTTCTCTGCGAAAAATGGGATACAATCAATTCATTACTCTAGACATAAATTTAATAACAATTACACAGGCCGACAAAATTTGACAATGGTCCGGAACCAGATACCACACCTAGTGCATCCGAAGGTTTTTTCTGCGCTGAATCCGAGTATGGCCTCAAAAAAATTCCAGCACCCTCAGTTTCCGAAATATTCTAATCTAAAAGGGTAAAAAACACGTTATTTTGATGTATTCGAGGCCCCGTAACGTTGCGAAAGAATTTTTCTTCCCAAAACTCACGATGGAACCGTGAAGAACTACTCCTCGCCTTCGAAATGCAAACTCTAACTTTTCGATACGATTTTTTCCGGCTGAGATGTGGCGAATTCACATACCCACGAGCCCTGTAACCTGCGAGTCTATAACCCCAGACCCCCACAATCCGATTTCCTCAACTCTCAAGCCCAGTAACCTACTCTGCAATAACCCCGGATCCCGAAAAACCTATTCCCTTAACTCTCGAGCCCAGTAACCTGCTATGCAATAACCCAAGACTCCAACAACCCGATTTCCTCAACCCCCGAACTCTGTAACCTGCGAGTCTATTAACCCAGACCCCGCCGCCAAATTTACTTAACCGTCAAGCTCAGTAACCTGCTATACAATAACCCCAGATTCCACAACCCAATTTCCTTAATCCTCAAGCCCGATAACCTACAATGCAATAAGTCCAGATCCCGAAAAACCAATTTCCCTAACTATCGAGCCCAGTAACCTGCAATGCAATAACTCCAGACCTCCACGATCCAAAGTCAAATACCATCGAGCCCTGTAACCTGCGAGTCTATTATCCCAGAACCCACACAGTAAAAACAAAGTGTGAATGGGACACCCGTTTTTGGGTACCAGCTACCTGCAACGGAAAGTACCCTCGATGGTGTTCATGCTACCCAGTTGAGGTGCTGAGTCTCCAAGAATCGGGGTACGGAATTTTTGACAGCTTTGCCGATCATACGCCATAGTCTGTATAGACATTGCAATCCGCGTGCATATTCCTACCGAATAGAAGGTCCTTTTTTCCTGTAATACAAATAACACGCCATCTATATCCAAAGACCATGGCGTAAATTCGAAATAAGACATGTCAGTAGTACCCCACATTCATCGAACCCTAGGGCAGGGTTCAGAGAACACCGCCCAGATTCTACCTGCAACAAAGTTTACCCTCAGGTTTTTACTGTGCACCGCCCAATTTCCTCAACCTTCAAGCAAAGTTACCTGCTAAGCATAACCCCAAACCCCCACAACCCGTATTCCTCAACCCTCAAGCCCAGTAACCTGCTATGCAATAACCCCAGATCCCGAAAACCCAATTTCCTTAACCCTCGAGCCCAGTAATCTGCTATGCAATAACTCCAGACCCCCACGACCCAAAGTCAAATACCCCCGAGCCCTGTAACCTGCGAGTCTATAACCCCAGACCCCCACAACCCGATTTCAAATACCCACGAGCCATGTAACCTGCGAGTCTATTACCCCAGACCCCACGGCCCAATTTCCTTAACCTTCAAGCACAGTTACCTGCTATGCAATAACCCCAGATCCCGAAAAACCAATTTCCTTAACTTTCGAGCCCAGTAACCTGCTATGCAATAACCCCAGACTCCAACAACCCGATTTCCTCAACCCCCGAACCCTGTAACCTGCGAGTCTATTAACCCAGACCCCGCCACCAAATTTCCTTAACCTTTAAGCACAGTTACCTGCTATGCAATAACCCCAGACCCCCACTACTCAATTTCCTTATTCTTCGAGCCCAGTAACCTACAATGCAATACACTGAAACCCCAATCGGAATTCACCCGAACGTCGGAATTCTCCGAAGTTAGATCGTGGATGAGACGGTGCGGGGGGTTTGGAGAGGGGCGCTCTCCTCGCTCCACTCTCCGCCATTCTCGCGTGTATTCGGCCCTAACTGTTTACATTTCAGCTCTCTCGATCCTGTATAAAGGCCGTCGATACCCATGCCCGAAGCCGTTAAAGGAACGGGGTTTCAGTGTAACTCCAAATCCCGAAAAACCAATTTCCTTAACTCTCGAGCCCAGTAACCTGCTATGCAATAACTCCAGACCCCAATGACCCAAAGTCAAATACCATCGAGCCCTGTTACCTGCGAGTCCATAACCCAAGACCCCCATAACCCGATTTCAAATACCCACGAGCCATGTAACCTGCGAGTCTATTACCCCAGAACCCACCACCCGATTTCCTTAACCTTCAAGCACAGTTACCTGCTAAGCATAACCCCATAACCCCACAATCCGTATCCCTCAACCCCCAAGCCCAGTAACCTGCTATGCAATAACCCTAGATCCCGAAAAACCAATTTCTTAACTCTAGAGCCCAGTAGCCTGTTATGCAATAACTCCAGACCCCCACGACCCAGAGTCAAATAGCCCCGAGCCCTGTAACCTGCGAGTCGATTAACCCAGACCCCGTCGCCAAATTTCCTTAACCTTTAAGCACAGTTACCTGCTATGCAATAACCCCTGACTCCCACAACTCAATTTCCTTATTCTCAGAGCCCAGTAGCCTATAATGCAATAACTCCAAATTCCGAAAAACCAATTTCCTTAACTCTCGAGCCCAGTAACCTGCTATGCAATAACTTCAGACCCCCACGACCCAAAGTCAAATACCATCGAGCCCTGTCCCCTGCGAGTCTATAACTCCAGACCCCCACAATCCGATTTCAAATACCCACAAGCCATGTAACCTGCGAGTCTATTACCCCAGAACCCACCGCCCAATTTCCTTAACCTTCAAGCACAGTTACCTGCTAAGCATAACCCCAGAACCCCACAACCCGTATTCCTCAACCTTCAAGCCCAGTAACCTGCTATGCAATAACCCCAGATCCCGAAAAACCAATTTCCTTAACTCTCTAGTCCAGTAACCTGCTATGCGATAAATCCAGACTGACACGACGCAAAGTCAAATACCTCCCAGCCCTGTACCCTGCGAGTCTATAACCCCAGACCCCCACAACCCGATTTCAAATACCCACGAGCCATGTAACCTGCGAGTCTATTACCCTAGACCCCACTGCCCAATTTCCTTAACCTTCAAGCACAGTTACCTGCTATGTAATAACCCCAGACCCCCACAACCCGATTTCCTCAACCCTCAAGCCCAGTAACCTTCTATGCAATAACCCCGAATCCCGAAAAACCAATTCCCTTAACTCTCGAGCCCAGTAACCTGCTATGCAATAACTCCAGACCCCCACGACCCAAAGTCAAATACCCCTGAGCCCTGTAGCCTGCGAGTCTATAACCTCAGACCCCTACAACCCGATTTCAAATACCCACGAGCCCTGTAACCCTAATCCTCAAGACCAGTAACCTGCGAGTCTATAACCCTAGACCCCCACAACCCAATTTCCTTAACCCTGGAGCTCAATAACCTGCTATGCAATAACCTTAGATCCCGACAATCCAATTCCCTTAATCCCCGCGTCCTGTAACCTGCGAGTCCACAACCCTAGACCTCCACAACCCGATTTCCTTAACCCTCGAGCCCAGTAACCTGCGAGTCTACATTTGTACGCTCAAAGAATCAGTACTTAACGATTGAAAAAATTGGGTTATGGTCGTCGAGGGCTCCATACTCGCAGGTTACAGAGCTCTAGGGTTAACAGAATCGTGTTCTGATGATCGAGGGCTATAGACTCGCAGGTTACTGGGCTCGAGGTTTAAGGAAATCGGGATGTGGAGGTCTAGGGTTATAGCGTCGCAGGTTACTGGTCTCGAAGGTTAAGGAAATTGGTATGTGGGAGTCTAGAGTTATTGCATTGTAGGTTACTGGGCTCTAGGAATAAGGAAATTGGGTTGTAGGAGTCTAGGGTTATTGCGTAGCAGGTTACTGAGCTTGATGGTTAAGGAAATTGGGCGGTAGGGTCTGGGGTAATAGACTCGCAGGTTACAGGACTCAGGGTTAAGGAAATTGGGTTGTGGGGGTCTAATTTATTGCATTGTAGGTTATCGGGCTTGAGGATTAAGGAAATTGGGTTGTGGAATCTGGGGTTATTGTATAGCAGGTTACTGAGCTTGACGGTTAAGTAAATTGGGCGGTGGGGTCTGGGGTAATAGACTCGCAGGTTACAGGACTCGGGGTTAAGGAAATTGGGTTGTGGGGGTCTGAGGTTATTGCATTTTAGGTTATCGGGCTTGAGGATTAAGGAAATCGGGTTGTGGGAGTCTGGGGTTATTGCATAGCAGATTACTGAGCCTGATGGTTCAGGAAATTGGGCGGTGGGGTTTGAGGTAATAGACTCGCAGATTACAGGGCTCGGGGTTGAGGAAATCGGTTTGTGGGGGTCTGGAGTTATTGTATAGCAGGTTACTGGTCTCGAGGGTTAAGGAAATTGGGTTGTGGGAGTCTGGGGTTATTGCATAGCAGGTTACTGAGCCGGATGGTTAAGAAAAGGGGGCGGTGGGGTCTGGGGGTTATCGCATAGCAGGTAACTGAGCTTGATGGTCAAGGAAATCGGGCGGTGGGTTCTGGGGTAATAAACTCGCAGGTTACAGGGCTCGGGTTAAGGAAATCGGGTTGTGCGGGTCTGGGGTTCATGCATAGCAGGTTACTGGTCTCAAGGTTTAAGTAAATAGGGTTGTGGGGTCTGGGGTTATTGCATTGTAGGTTATCGGGCTTGATGATTAAGGAAATTGGGTTGTGAGAGTCTGGGGTTATTGCATAGCAGGTTACTGAGCTTGAGGGTTAAGGAAATTGGGTTGTGGGGCTCTGGGGTTATTGCATTGCAGGTTATCGGGCTTGAGGATTATGGAAATTGGGTTGTGGGAGTCTGGGGTTATTGCATAACAGGTTACTGAGCTTGACGGTTAAGGAAATTTGGCGGTGGGGTCTGGGGTAATAGACTCGCAGGTTACAGGGCTCGGGGGTTGAAGAAATCGGGTTGTGGGGGTCTCGGGTTATTGCATAGCCGGTTACTGGTCTCGATATTGCATATCTGGAGATATTGCATAGCAGGTAACTTGGCTCGATGGTTAAGGAAATCGGGTTGTGCGGGGCTGGTGTTATAGATTTGAAGGTTGCAGACCTCGGGGGTATTTGAAATCGGTTTTGGGGGTCTGGGGTAACATCGACATACAACAAGCTGTAATAGACATGGTTTTGCTACTTTCATTTCCTGGGCAAATATTTTTGTAGCAAAAATGGTATCCGTGAAAAGTAAAATTTTTCATATTTAAATTCGCCACATCTCGGCCCAAAAAAATCGTATCTAAAAATTAGAGTTTGTATTATGAAGGGGAAGAGTAGTTCTGCACAATACCTTCGTGATTTTGGGAAGAAAAATTCTTTTGCGATGTTACGAGGCTTCGAATACACCCAAATAACGTGTTTTTGACCCTTTTAGGTTAGAATATCTTGAAAACTCAGGCTGCTGGCATTTTATTGAGGTCGAATTCGGATTAAGCGCAGCAAAAGCCTTCAGGTACACTATGTGTGGTTTCTGGTTCTGAGAACTGTCGGCCTGTGTTATTCTACAGTTTTCTTTCAAGCGACACAGCGTTTTATAGTAAGTGTAGGGCTATCAGAGCTCTACATGTACACTTCCGACTACGATACTCCTTATATCGTGTTGACAACGACAACGTAACCTTGCGACCACTATTCTATTGCTACCCCAGCAATATGGAGTTTTCCGTGTATAAGTGACTCTCGAAAGGAAAAATTCAAAAATAAAATTTCTTCTCCAATAATTTGTAGAACTCGATTAAAAATTATTTTTTTCGAACCCTTCTAGCATTTCGAATTCACGCCAGACTCAAAATTCATGAAATTTTATTTAGGTTACTCTTTACCTGACGTGTGGCAAACACTGTCTTGAACCAAATGACAATACTTTGGTAAATACTGTGACGAGGAACCCTTCTTATTGAAAACCGGTGGCCGCATAATTCACACCTGGAGTGCCCTGATTCTGTTAACCAACGCTCGAGACACTCTACGTGCACCAAACCAACTGTACCGCGACATCTGCAATGGTTTTTAATCGACTATGTCAATTTTTTCTATCAGCTTTTTTCATATGAAAGTTTAATTATTGTATCATCAGTATGAAATCAACATTTCTATCATCTCGCGATATCTTTTGGAACATCTAAAATTATAGGAGGAATTAAAAATTTTATGTCTATACTCGTAGGGTCCGTACTTAAATTACGTAAGAAGTTTAGGAGGT
>WSXT02038521.1:0-13434 GCA_011762715.2 Neuroterus valhalla
GGGGGGGATAGCTGCGTTGGTGCCATGCATTGGCGTGTCGCATGCCGTATGTCGTGACATTGCCGTTTTTCGCAGTTAGGTCGTCTCGGTCAGAGTATAATAATGTATACCCTCCCAAAAGAAGCAAAGCTTCAGAAATTTTCTGGAACATTTTTGGACCACTCTACTGAGCACTGGCGTATCGTAAATGTAAGTGATGAAACATTTATTTCAAATTTAATTAGCACATTTTTTTGTTAAAATTCGGAGGAAGAATGATGGAAGGGTTGGTACTCTGGATTGAAAAGATCCATAGAAACTGGACGATTTATTTACCCATCGATACCATCAACATGGCAAAATGAAAGGCTATTCAGGAGTGGGTAGATAGGTAGCATCATTACGTAAAAAATAATTCTACAAACATAGGTACAATGGATCGAGAGGAAACAATACGAAAGCTTTTACCAGAATACAAAGGTCGATTTTGGACGTCGACGAAATTTAATCTCACGCCCATTATAATTCCGACTGATTCGATAGGGCTCCTCTTCCACAATATTTTGGAATTCCGACTGGGCTCGTTTGTTTGCAGTTCGTCGTGTATTTAGCTTCGGTGGCGGAAAGTAGTCTATGGCTTCGCTGGTAACAACGCTGACTTCTGTTTACCGATATGCTGATGTAATTATTATATTGGTTTCGTCGGATGAGAAGAGACCTTCTTATTATTTGCTACAAGCTTGGGATGGCTTTCATTAGAATTACTTGCCGTCTGTACAATCACCTAGATTAAGCCCTGCGTAAGCAGAATATCGTTCAGTTGGACATCCCAAATTTAGAGCTCTTGAATAAATAATATCAATTCTACTTCTGAATTAGCAGATATGAAAGAGGGTTTATAATTACAGATTTCTGTTACCGACATGCTATTCATATGGAGAACGTTCGTGGTTTGTGTCCGTGCTCAGTCTTCAAAAAAATATACATGATGATGTTATAAATAACATCCTAGAAGCTTAACACGGACATTACCCACTACAGCTTACAAATTCCTTCTAGCTGATTGCTGGAAAATTTCTTGACAACGATCTGTGACGGTTAATGTAATAAGCCATTAAAATCATGAATGAGCATAAATAATAACACAAAGTACTCCAGCTGTGGAACGTTCTTGTGGTCGGCATTGGAGGGATGTTTCCGCTTTTTAGGCAGAACAGATTTCCCTTCCTCGTTTCTAGATATTGCTAGATTAGAAAAAACACTTCTCAATGAATGTTCATTAGGGTGGTCCAAAATGTTTTTTTCCAAATTTTTATGCAAAACGCCCGGAAATGTGTTCGAATTCACAAGGAAATTGATGCATTTTTTTATGAAAAAAATATATTCAGAGGTGGCGCAAGCAAGCCTCATGAAGTTTAACAAGTATTTCCCATAAAAAAGACGTTTTTGTAAAGTTTATTCAGGATTCTCAATATCAGGTGAATCGAGTTCGAAATTCAACATTTCTGTGCACAATTAGTCACAGAATGTGAATAAAATATCACTTTCCAAATATCACTCCCATAAGTCTGTTTTATAGGGTCCCAACAAACCCCCATAAGTGAAAAAATGGAGTTTTCGGAGTTTTTGGCGCTACTTATAATTTTTTTGTGTTTTTTTTAACGCAGATTGTTTCAAATATATGAAATACGACTTTATACTGATAAGTAGACGTTTATTCAAATTGTTTAAACAATGCATTCTTTTTTTTAGCCACTTTCTCTTAGAAAAGCGTTGGAAAGTCAAGGTTTTTCCTGAATTTTTCAACTTATTTCCAACGTTTCAGTTAGAGCGGGTTAATAAACAATTAAAGTTAACAAAAATAATTGTTATAAAAATTTGGTATTAGGTACTTATAACAATATTCTCTTAGAGTAATGCTACAAAGTTGCGGTTTTTTCTGAAATTTTTAACTTTTTGTCCACTTTTCACTTAAAGTAAGTAATTATTTAATTCAATTTAGCAAAAATAATTGTTTGAACATTTTATTATCATTGCTTACAATATTTTCTTTGCTTGATGATAGGAACTTGCGTTTTTCTCGAAATTTTGAACTTTTCGCCAACTTTTCACTTGAAGTGAGCCAATATCGAATTTAATTGAACAAAAATGTTTGTTCATACGAATTATAATTGTTTACGGCTTTCTTCTATTAGATTATTGCTGACAAGTTGCGGTTTTTTCTGAACTCTTAAGAATTTTGTCCTCCTTATACTTAGTGAGGTAATATATAATGGGAGTTAACAAAAATGCTCATTTAAACAATTCATTATTGTTTATAACCAACACCCCTTAGATAAGTGATAGGAAGTTGTGGGTTTTTCTGAAATCTTTGCGCTGAATGAAATTAAAATGGAATTCAATTAGATTCAATTGATATAATTGTTGGTTAAATTAGATTGTTTTTCATTTGAAATGAAATCTTTTTTTGAAATATGAACCATTATATTTTTGATAGAAAATTCATATTTTTAGGTCGAAAATTCAACTCATTGGTTGGAAGTTGAACTAATTCCTTAAAAATTAATTTTTTTTTGTTGAAGATCCATAATTCCAGTAGAAAACTCGAAATTCAAATTTCAATAAATTAATTCAGCTTCAGTGTTTTAATTAATTTTTTTTAACATTGGGAAAAGAACAAAAATAGTTTACTTAAAACAATACAATACTATTTAAAATATGTTTCTTCTAATGTCAAAGTTTTTCCTGAAATTTTCAACTCTTCAACGTTTCAGTTAGAGCGAGCTGATAATCAATCGAAGTTAACAAAAATAATGGTTTAATTAATTTTTTATCATTTACAATAATATTCTATTAGAATAATGCTACAAAGTTCCGGTTATTTTTCAAATTTTGAACTTTTTGTCTAATTTTCACTTGAAGTGAATAATTATTTAATTTATTTTAGCAAAAATAATTGTTTAAACAAATTGTAGATGTTTATAGCTATCTTCTCCTAGATTAATACTACATGGTTACGGTTTTTTCCTGAAACTTTTAATTTTTTATCACTTTTCAATTAGATTAAAACAATAATTATTTCATGTAAAAAAAAATTGTTCAAACATTTTATTTTCATTGCTTATAATATTTTCTTTGCTTACTGATGGAAACTTGCCCTCTTTTCTGATTTTATTGAATTTAACAAAAATCATTGTTTTAACAAAAATAGTTGTTTTAACAAATTATTATTGTTTATGGCTTCCTTCCCTTTGATTAGTGCTAAAAAGTTGCGTTTTTTTCTGAAATGTGTAACTTTGCTTCGGCTTTTTAGTTGTGAACAAAAATAATATTAATAATAATAATAATAATAATAAGATAATAACAAGAATAAATTTTTAATCAGAAATATAATGGTCAATATTAAAAAAATTTATTTTGAATAAAAACCAATCTACTTTAACCAACAATTAAATGAAATAAATCTAATTCAATCTAATTGAATTTCATTCAAAGTCCATTAGTGCGGAGTTGAACATTTCAGAAAAAAACAACCTTCTAGCACTTATCTAAGAGGAAATGGTTATAGAAAATAATAAATTGTTTAAATAAGCATTTTTGTTAACTCCCATTAATTATTACCTCACTAAGTGAAAGGTGGACAAAAAGCTTAAGAGTTTAGAAAAAACCGCAAATTGTTAGTTCTAATCTAAGAGAAGAAAGCCGTAAACAATATTAATTTGTTTAAACAAATATTTTTGTTGAATTCAATTCGATATCAACTCACTTCAAGTGAAAAGTTGGCAAAAAGTTAAAAGTTTTGGGAAAAAATGCAAGTTTCTATCATTAAGCAAAGAAAATATTATTAGCAATGATGATAAATTGTTCAAACAATTATTTTTCTAACATGAACTAATTAATACTTCAATCAAATTGAAAAGTGATAACAAGTTTAAAATTTCAGGAAAAAATCGCAACTTTGTTGCATTATTCTAAGAGAATATAACATACTTGTTATAATAAAAAAACAGACTATGAAGGTGATATTAAAAAAAAAAATTCTTTTCGCATTTTGTCACTAATGGTGAAGAGGAATATGGAATTTCGAACTCGATTCACCTAATGCTAAGAATTCTGAATAAAATTCACAAAAACCTATTTTCTTCTTACGGGAAATACGTATTAAACTTCATGGGAATTGCGCCACCTCTAAATATTTTTTTTTTTTTCAAAGAAAAAAAAGATGCCATTATTTTTTTGTGGATTCGAAAAAATTTCCAGGCGTTTTGCATAAAAATTCAAAAAAAAAATTTTCTAATGCATTTTTGGACCACCCTAATGTTCATTCTCTCCTGAAGATGCTCGTAAGATTCTGATGAGGAATGAAGGCCATCAGTTTGTTTCTACAATGTTGACTGTAATGCCTCATTCTTTATTACAATTTAAAATTCAGCACAATTCCGCGGAAACCCATTTCATCTTTATTTCACTCATCTTTTGCTTCTTTTATTCTCTAAAAGATGCCGTATTGGAAGGGAACTGCAAGAGACTGTCGGAATCGTCGTGACTATTGAAGCCATTTCGCTTCGACAGAAATGCATTAGGTACATTCTTAAATATTTCTTGGGCAGACATTCGCATTCGAAGAGACGACTCCTCGAGTATTCGTCCTGAATCATTATAACTTTGCCAAGTCAGACAGTAATTAAGTCTGCAATAAGGACGAGTGGACTGGCACCCATTAAAGCAACGACGAATCGACACTTTGTGCGAGTGCGAAAAAGGCCACCCTGTCAAATGAAGCGAAAGGAGATCCGATAAAAGAAATTATCAAAGGAAAGATGAGGGAAAGAAAGAAGGGCCAACTCAGTCGACATTTCCCGCCACGGTAATTGTCGCCGCATAATTATTGGTCATAATTGTGTGTTCCCGAAAGCACTTTCGAGATAAGTGTCGCAAAAGTAGCAACTGTTACGTTTCAATGATATTCGGAAAAAGTTTCGAGGATAATGTAACGACTTGTTCGCAAAAATAATATTAGGAATGAGGTTAAGGCGTAAGGCTTTATTTCGTCAATTAGGACTTTTGGTTGAGTTGCACGGTATCTGAGCTCAAAGATCTAATTCAATTTTGACTTGTGGATTTCACATTGGAGAACGGTAGATATTGTGGAAGGAAGAGGCAACAAGATTGCTACTGTCGGGTTCGCATAGTTCAAGAGAATATTTGTTATTGCTATTAAATATTTAGCCAAAGTCAACAAACTACTCTTCGCTTGGTATCGGACTCGACGATCCTTTCCTCTATTCTGTTATCGTCGGGGTCGTCAGGATGTTTCATCCCTTTTTCTCTTCCCAGCGCACCAGGTCGAATTGCTAATGGAATAATAAATATCAGCTTTTGTTCGCACATTCTTTTGAAATTATTAGCAGACGGCAGTAGTCTATGCACAAAATTGAATGAACTGAATACGAAACAAAGGAAGGGCAGTATAAATACAGAAGACTCCCGTTTAGCTGAACTCTCGTTTAGCTGAACTTCTATTTACCTGAACGCTTCCATGCTCGTTTAGCTGAACTAGAGCGGCCCCCTCTACCCCCAGGAGAAAGCAACTGAAGGTAGCAACCTATCAGAAGTCACCTCCATACCTCCAATACGAACGGGGACAGTGGTGAGAAATTCTCCCGAGTTCAGCTAAACGGAAGTCTTCTGTATCTGGATGCTTAGGTCGAGTTCATGGCAATTAAAATAGCCAACTTGATAATTCCACAGAAGATCTTGATTATATCTTGAAGGGTCAGTTTGATCATCTAAGAGGACTAAACTGAACACCATAGATGTTCAAGTCGATCATTTAGGATTGGGCTTGGTCATTTTAGAAAGTTAAATTGATTATCCTGCAAAGGATCAACTTGATCGTATCTTGATGAGTCGATTTGATCATCTGGCAAGGCCGACCTGATCATCATGGAGGGTGAATTCGACCATCTTGGTTTATCGGCTTGATGACTCTATAAAGTCGACTCGATCATCCAAGAGGGCCAACCTGATCATCACAGAGAGTCCAATTGATAATTTTAGAATATGGGCTTGATCAGGCTAGAGACTCGACTTGACTATTGCACAGAGGATCCACTTGATCATATGATGAAGTATCGATTTGATTTATCAATGCAGAAGACTTGCGTCCAGCTGAACCGCTACGAGACGTAAACATTCGTTTAGCTGAACTCGGGAGAAATTTCCACCACTGTCCCCCTGCGCATGGATGTTTCTAGAGGTGACTTCTAATTGGTTGCTACCGTCAGTTGCTTTCTCCTAGGTAGAGGGGGGCGCTCGAGTTCAGCTGAACGAGCGTGGAAGTGTTCAGGTAAATGGAAGTTAAGCTAAACGAGATTTCAGCTGAACGGAAGTCTTCTGTATCTGTTGTACTCCTTCAACCCACGTCAATGTTCCTCAGCCATCTTGAGGGTTCAACGCTGTTGCATGTGACATGCATTCGAATTGTGATCTGAAATATCGATTTTTGAATCGGAAATATAATAAGGTTGAAAATTTTCTGCTTATTTAACGACTTATCCCACTGTAGAACTACTTGGTTTTAGAACATATGCTTTCATTTTGTCGGCACACTTTGAAAGAGTTGAACATCTGGATTTTCGGACTGACCATATTCGAGGGTCAAATGTAGTACAGTCTTCTAGAATCTGGGGATCAAAAATGACTCTATAAGATCTAAAGACGTTTAGAGCGATCAGCTCATCAAGTCGAATCGACCACTCCAGATAGTCGAGTTGACAATTCCGCAGACTATCCACTTGATCACATCATAGAAAATCGATTTGATTCTTTCATACCTGTTTCCCTTCCTCTACCACCGTTGATAATCTACATCAATCTTGAGGGTTCAATGCTAATGCATCAGATATGCAATCACACTGCAGGTCGAAATATTGATGTTGAAATGAAGATTATTATCAGATTTTGAATTACAGAAGACTACCGTTTATCTGAACCGCTACGCGACGTTAACATTCGTTTAGCTGAACTCGGGAGAAATTCCCACCACTGGTCCCCACCGCATGGGTGTTTCTAGAGGTAACTTCTAATTGGTCGCTACCGTTAGTTCCCGTGTCTTCTTGAGAGTAGTGGGGGCAGAGTGGACCGCTCCAGTTCTGCTAAACGAGCATGGAAGCGTTCAAGTAAATGGTAGTTCAGCTAAACGAGAGTTCAGCTAAACGGAAGTCTTCTGTACCTGTATATTGTTTTGTTGACTGTAGAACGCTTAGATTTTTCCAACTATATTTTTGAATCGTGGTATCCGAATAGACGAGAACTTTTTGATCTTTCTAATCAGTTATGCTGATCAGTGGCTCAGAATATGTCCTAATGCACGAAATCGAATGCGTCATACACGGAGGGAAACAGAAATTTAGTCTCCACCTAGATTGTCAGATTAATCATATTTTAGAGTAAAATATAGTACCGCCTTCTATGATTCAAATGGTCAAAGTCACTCTAGAAGGTAATAGCGATAATTTTGAAGCTTTCTTCTCATGAAATTGACACAATCCCGCCAAGAATTCACTTAATCAAATCTTAGAAGATCAATTCTATCATCTAAGATGGTTCGCTCGATCGTTCGAGATTGTCGACTTGATTAACTAGCGAAGAATCCTGTTTCCTTCTTCTACCTGCGTTAATATTCCTCGACTGCCTTGAGAGTTCAACGCTGTTACATCTGATCAACCTTCTAGAACCTAGATGTTCGCACTAACTTCAGAATATTAAAATAAGAGGTTCAAAACGATTATCTGATAGAGGCGACTTCATCATCACGTAGAGGATCCACTTGATCGTATCGTAGAGGGTCAGTTTCATCATCTGAGTATATTTGAGAGTTTATACAGGACGTCCTTCTAGAATGTAGATGATCAAATTGACTCTGGAAGGTGGAGAAGAGATTGAAAGGGATCATCTCATTAAGTCTACTCTATCATCACGCAAGGGATTCACATGATGATATCTTGGAGGGTTGATTTGATCAGACTGACTGTACTTGAGGGTGAAATAAGGGATAGCCTTCCAGAATGTTCTAAAATGATAGCCGATGACCTAAGAAAACCAGAACAAGAAGTTCAGAACAATCATCTCATAGATTTGACTTGATCATCACGCAGAAGATGCATCTAATCATTCCTCAAAAGAAGGTCAAAACAAGAGGTTTCAAATAGTTAGATCATACATTCGACCTAATTCTCTGACAAAGGATCCACTTAATCCTAACATAGTGGGTCGATTGGATCTTTCTATATCTGCTGTCCTTGTCCTACCAACGTCAGTTGTTTTGGGCAACCTCACCAGTTCAACGCCGTTGCATATAAAATACATTCAGATTGCAATATCTTGATGAAAATTTCGATTAGATTTTGAATTCTCTGCCTTTTTCCTGATATCCTGACGGTGGAAGACCTTCATTCCAGAATCAACATTCCTGATTTGTGGTATCTGAACCGACGTGAACTTTAAAACCTTTTTAATCAGCTTTGCTAATCAGTGAAGCTCAGACTCAGTCTATTTAGTCGATTTTCCTTGAATTTTTCGCTTCGCCGTGAAGTGGCACGCGAAGGCATTCGAAAACTTCGACAGGGATCCACAGTATATACACGTTGAGTTACCGGAACGGCGTTCTCCGGAAATTCCACGGAAGTCGAATCTCAGCCGCCACCCACATAATCCCGCAGCAGAGCTGCTCGGTTAATATCTCCCGCTTGCTGACACCGTCAAATAAAACATCCGGATGTAAAAGGTGGGAAGGTATAGATTTGAGGCTGAAAATCCCTGCTCGATGTACACCTATACTTTTATATATATTATACATACACCCATATTGTCATGCTGGTTCTGCACTTTTCCCGCCCCGAAGTGTTGGTAATAAATATGAGGAAAAGGCGGCGTTACCATTCTGCGGGCTTTCTCGAGCAGTTCAGGTTCCCAGCGCGATACGAAAGGGGGTGGCATAGATGGGGGTGGCATGGATGCGGTCACCCCCCGCAAAGTAGGTGCAGGGTGTGGATCTCGGTGGGCATCGCAAGAGGAAGAGGAAAAGAGTAAAAAGAGAGAGAGATGATGGAGTGAGAGAAAGAGAGAGAGAAAGACAGAGGGTGAGAAGGGGTGAGACATTCGCGCATATCTGAAGGCGAGAGCGGTTGAGAGGAGTTTTGGGGGTGAAGGGGGTGGAGGGAGGGAGATAAGGCTAACACAGCGAGAGAATGAGAATGAAGGGAGAGACGTTTCCACTATTGATCATCGAGGCTCAGAGTGTAATGCTAATCATGCCCCCTCGCCTGTACCTCACCCCCTTTACTCTTCCAACCGGCATCTACACCCCCAGCCTCCTCGCTGCCACCCTTGTGTCACAGAGCTGGCAAGATATCGACTCTGACACCCCAGAACTCGTAAGCATCATCCGACCCACCCTTTACACCCCTTCCGGCCTTCTGCATTCTTACGAATCATCCCAACATACGACCCCTACAGGTCGGCGACCAAGTTCTCTAAATTTCAACTTAGAGTGACCACTTAGTATTTAAAGGAGGGAACCCTTAGGTATAAGAAGAGGATCCTTGCATTTTCGATGTTGCCAGTTTCATATTCGTTGATTATGAAGTTGTGTACAAAACAAATCGGAAACAAATCTCTTATGAACATTCTGGAGTAGATATGCCAAGGATTTGTGATTACAGATCCCGGTTACCGACATGTTACCCAAATTGAGAGCGTTATACAGCTGTAGTGGTTCATGTCCATGCTGAGCTTATAGGATATTCTTGATCTGTGTTCCAGATCCCAATTTTTGGAGGTGTTTTCTGGTACTCAATACGTAGCTTCGGTTCAGAGGTCGTTTTTGAGTGATAGGGGTTGGCTCCAAAAAAATATATTTCTCTGGTTTCAAAAATCTATCAAGAGAGATTTGGAGGTAAGTTTCGAATGAAAATTACAACCTCGTGTTAATAACGTGAATATATTTCCTGAGATCACGAAAGGTTTAGATACTTATTGTGACTCGAAAATGCTAAATTTTTCGGTTTTAGAGCTTTGTTAGAAAATTCCTTCTCTCTTTTTTTTAAATTGAAAATTAAATATAAAAAATATTTCAAATTTTTTATGAAGGATGTTACAAGAATCCATCCGTATTTTGGTATGTAAATCGTCAGAGTGGAGAATGAAGTCCGAGTTGAAATCTCAATTACAATGTAGGTTTTTAATTTTGACCCTCGTATTTTTCCATTTCTGATGTTGATACCGCTGCATTACATTTCAGTACACCTGTCTCAAAAGTAAATTGTCTGCACTCAGCTAAAACAAACGACTGATATAATTGGAATATAATCGGAAAAATGAAAATGAATGTGGAAATCAGGGGTGGATTTCCTACATCCCATACACAGACGAGTTGGGGGAGATGAGATCAGATCAGATGAGATGAGTTGGACGTAGACATAGGCGATTCTCGAAAAAGAGATGTAAATTTTTTAAAATTTCAAATCGATTGTTTTCATTAATAATTCTGGATTATCGATTCTTCAATAGAACAAAATAATTCAAAATCCTTAGGAAATCTTTTGGACTATTGAAATGGACTTTTCCGAGATGATCTTAAATCTTCAACAATTTTGTTGAATCCTTCGAATGAATCAGGAATTTCCTGATATCTTCTAGAATCTGATAAAATATCTCTTCGAAATTTCGAAAATCAAGCCGACTACTCCAAAATCCCAAAGATTTCTGGAAACTCTTCTGAAATCCTTAGGAATCATTTACAATCTCATAAAATCCCTCAAAATCTTGGTTTATTCTGGGAAATAATTTAATATTTTATAGTTTATCGAACTATTCAGGGTGTCGATTTGACGAACGATTTCAAATTCCCGGTTCTTCAGGTTAAGTTTTTCAATTTTCCCGGTCCACTAGAAGTAACATATTTATATTTGTCACAAAACGCTTACATTTATTTTTATTCATGACTTTCATTTTAAACATCTTTTAAC
The DNA here is from genome assembly GCA_011762715.2 of Neuroterus valhalla. Taxonomy (NCBI): domain Eukaryota; kingdom Metazoa; phylum Arthropoda; class Insecta; order Hymenoptera; family Cynipidae; genus Neuroterus; species Neuroterus valhalla. The sequence continues at coordinate 11,010 of WSXT02038521.1, forward strand.
ACAACAGATCAAACATCGCAAAATAAATTAGTTTTGAAAATAATACTCAAATTTTCAGCAAATAAATATAATTTTTTTTACAAAAATTGGAACAGTTAATCTCACAGATAAGAGAAATCAATTCACAATAACAAAAAAATGGATTTAAAACTATTAGTTCATTTTTCAATCATGGAGATGAATATTCAGATAAAAAGAAAAATATTCAATTGGAGTTCTTCAATTTTCAGCCAGGAACGTGAATTTTCAAACCTTAAGAATAATTTCCAAATAGAACGAGCATTTTTTAAGAAAACATAAAATGTTTCAACGAATTGGTCAAATTTCGAACTCAAAAAATAATTATTTGCAACGAAAAATGGAAAAGTAACATTTTAAGGTATAAAAAACAATTCCAAACCGAGCAAAAGAGTTTTATACTAAAACGAATAATCTTCAACTGAAGGAGTTGAGTTTTGAACAGATAAATTAACTATTGCTGAAAAAGATAAATTGTCAACAAAGATTTGAACATTCAAATTTTTAAATGAAAAAACCGAAGTTTAAACAAACAAATGAATTTTTAACTGAAGCCGTGGAATTTCTAATAGGAATAAGTTCAATTCTCAGTAGAAAAAAATTGCTTATGACAAAAAAAAACTAGCTTTAAAAAAAAAAAAAAAAAAGCAATTGTCGAACAAATTATCACATTTTTTTACAATAATGTAGAATCGAATGATATAGTAAATATTTAACTCAAGTAGTTGAATTTTGAACCAGAAAGACTAATATTTAATTGAAATGACGAGAATTTAACTAGAATAGCTCAATTTTTAACAAAACATTAATTTTACACCAAACATGAGAGTTTTAACTAGAATAATGTTCGACTGGAATGAAAAATGTTTAGTTGTATACCTTTAATTGTTAACCGTAAACAAGGATTTCTGAGGAAGCATATTAACTTCCGAAGGAAAAAATAATTTTCTACCAAAAAATCGACTTTTCAACAAAGCATGTGAAGTTTCAACGAAATAAAATTTGTTTAAATCCTTGAGAATCACTCTCAATATCTCAAAAACCCTTTCCAATTCTTTAAAATCCCGTTAGTTTTAAGGAATCACTTGAAACCCTTAAAATCCTCTAAGATTTCTTAAAAATCTTCCACTTGGAACGAATCTCAAAAAATTCTTGGAAATTGTTTGGATCAATTACAATTATACTGGATACTTCGAAAGATTAAAGAAACCCCTGGAATCCTTCGGAATCAAGTAAAATTTACCAAAATTTCTTGGAATCCCGACAATTGGTTTGGAATATTTTAAAATTCTGGAGACCCTTCTAATATTGTTGGGAATCATTCGCCATGTCTCGTAATCTATAAACAACTATATAAATTCCGGGGAATCCCTTAGAAACCTTGGAAAATACCCTCAAATTCCTTCAAATCCAATAATACTTTCCAGGATCTCTTGACATCTCGTACCTTACTCTGAAATCTTTATAAATACCCAGAAACCTTTTGAGCTCAATGAAAACCTTAAAGGATCTCTCAAAATTCTTTGAAATCTTAAAATCTTTTCCACTTATAAAAATTATGTAAAATCTATTTAAATTCCTCGAATTCTCGTAAATTACTCTTAAATATCACTCATTCTATAAAATTCCCAGAAATCACTTGAAAAGCATTGCGATTTTTAGAAACTCTTCAAATTACTTGAGTTTGAGAAATTTCTTGTAATCCTCGAAAATCTATTATCCCCGCGGAATCGTATTCTCGATGTCCTACGGAGTCATCCAAAATTCGAGGAAATCTTTTAAAATCTTCAGAAATTCTGGAAAATATTCGGAAATCCTCTGGGATTTTCACAGTCTTTTGAAATCCTTTAAAATCGTTTGAAATAATTTGGAATATTCGGAAATCTTTCAGTTCGTTTTAATCGAAATTCTCAAAATTTCTCAAAGTGTCATAATTTCCTCAAAATCTCGTAGATTGTATAAAGAAACATACAGATGGATGAACGGAAAGATTGCTCGATGGATGGATAGATCGAAGAATGGATGGCTGGATGAATGGATGAATGGACGGACGGACGGATGGATGGATGGACTGTTTGGATGGATGGATGGATGGATGGACTGTTTGGATGGATGGATGGATGGATGAATGGACGGACGGATGGATTGTTTGGATGGATGGATGGATGAATGGATGGACGGACGGATGGATGGACTGTTTGGATGGATGGATGGATGGATGAATGAATGGACGGACGGATGGATTGTTTGGATGGATGGATGGATGGATGGATGGACGGATGGATGGATGAATGGACGGACGGACGGATGGATGGATGGATGGATGGATTGTTTGGATGGATGGATGGATGGATGGATGGATGGATGGATGGATGGATGGATGGATGGATGGATGGATGGATGGATG
>WSXT02038543.1:0-13433 GCA_011762715.2 Neuroterus valhalla
GCTATCTGATTTCAAATTCGTAATAAAAATTTTGAAAAAAAAAACAAAATGGTGGATTGAAAGTGACTTTTTTTCCAGTAAAATACATCCCATTTTTCTGACAAATGGCGCATAAAATAATAAATAGTAAAAAATTTATTTGATTATTAATGATCAAATAAATAAAATAATAAAATAATAGAAAAAATAAATGAGAAATTCTTCTTCGATAACGTGGAATGAAACAATAATGAGGAACAAAAATAAATAAGATAAAATCATAAAGCTCAGGATTATGCGCCTGAAAAGTGTTTCGAGTGTTACGCGACACTAGCAATTTTTGGTTTCCGAAGCCAGGTTCGCAGAGTTCCGCAGCAAGTCTTTATCGATTTCGAATCTTAATAACATGAGTTACACTCTGCAATGTACAGAATTCTGAAATATCCTGGGAAAATAACTATTTTGATACTTTTTGTTAGGTTACGAGATTCACATGCGCCCTTGGAACGTACATACTCAATATTCATTCATACATGCAAGACATACTGTCTCAAACAATTTGTTTCTATAGAAGTGATCTACATAACTTTAAAATCACCCTCCATTAAACCGTTCAGAAAAGTCGAAAATAAGAAAGTCCCTTTTTTGATTTTGACGTTTTTTTCAAATCTAGCCCACTGTGCAGCATGTGCCATTTTAAATTATCAACTTTTAGGAAAATGGTACTATTTTTAAATAGTTAAATAGTTTATTGGAAAACTAAATTTGTACCGGAATCGAGATATTTGCAAGGAGATGTCAGCACCATCTGGACCCAAAAAATGAAAAAAGGCCATTGAAAAATACACAGGGAAAAAACTTCACAATTAAAATAAAACTTTGGTTTATACAAATTTCAAAAAAAATTTTACAACACAAAATTTATTTTCCCTTCTTGTAGTACGTGTCCTGAATTTTTCCGAAATGACCTTCCTGCAAAGATGTCAGTTTTATTGCAAATTTGATGGTGTATTTCGCTTTAACATGGAAATGATGAATTGTGCAAAAAAAAAACAAATCTTTTAACCAAGTAGTTGAACTCCAAACCAAGAAGATTTATTTTCTACCAAAAAATACGAATTTTCAACAAAATATGGTTTTTGATCAAATTGTTCAATTTTCATCAAAAAGCGATGTGTTTTCATAAAATTCTCATGGTTGCATATTTTGGTAGATTTTCATAAATCAAATTAAAACTATAACCAACACGTTTTTAAAAATCCAGAAAGTAGAAATAGTAAGGAACTGTTTGTAAGACCTCTATAGAGGAACAGTGAAAATATTATGTTCAATTTTTTCGTATATTGTGTTTATTTGAAAGAAATTGAATTTTCCTTTAGGAATGCTACATAAACAGTAGTTTATCCACAATGGAACGTGAAGTCTATTTTGCGTTCTTTCATGAATATATTTTCATAAACAATCGAAGAACAAAGTTCTTTCCAATTTCGAAAAGTTTTTTTTCATAAAATTGTCATCATAAAAGTTCACTCATATTCGCAAATAGTTTGCAAACGATTTTCTTTAATTCTCATAAAGTAATTTTTAAACAAATTTATGAATTCTTCTAAATATTTCGGAATCGGAAACAGCTTCTTAACTTTTTTCGTTTATCGTGTACGCGAAACGGTCCCGAGTATCAAAAAATTGAACAAAAACTTTTCTGTAGAGCGTTAAAATAGGAGAATTAATCGTAATAATTAATTATTAAATAAATAAATACTTAAAATAAACGATTAATCTTCTAAACTTTTTTCGTATCTCGCCTATTTTTTGGAAAACTGGAATTTTCGATTCTCAGAGAAACTAAAATTACGATTAATCCCCATTTCCAGGGCAACCAATCAGACAAGAGTCCTATCTCAACCCTGGAAAGACGTCACCATATGGTCACAAACAGCCTTGAAAGAAATTCCACAGTTCGCAGACAAATGGCGACCAACAGTCTTGAAAGAAAACGTCCATCGCTCTCAATTGGCACCGGAAATTCTGTCCATCTCCCACCAATGGTTCCGGTTTCTTGTAATATAGTCCAAACCAAGGCTCCAATTATCCACCCAAATACCACAGTTCCCTCCGAAATCGCTCAATCTGTTTTTGGCAATAACAAAGTCCTCAACGAATCTCCAAATGAGAGTTAGCAATGAGGAAATCTGCACTGACTGTATCATTTCCCCTCCTGATACTATGTCGGATCTGCGACTGGAACTTTCCCGGAGTACAATTTGGATTTATGTATATAAACAATTAATTTACCCTTACTTTTTGATTCGAATATCAGAAGTAAGTATCAGCTACCTTCGAAATTGAGAAAAGATTTCGACTGCTTCATACTGAGAGATTCTAACTTGACCGATATTGGGAAACGAAATATACTTCGCGGGCATGAAAATGGCCGTCGTGAAGGCGACCGCCATGTTGGAACCACCAGATGGCGTACAGTAATATTTCGATTGACAATGGGATTTTGAAACTTCCCAAATTTGTCATCGTCGTTGAGGAATGTCCACCAATTTAAATTATATTTCTCCGTCAGACTTTCTCAAACGTACTTATAAATATAGGACAGTATTTATTTATTATAGATCGTATCCTAAAATAAATAAGTTAAGCTAGCACCGTATCGAGATCACCACTCCAAAGCTTTAGGATAACCGTTGATATTTGTTACTGTACTTCAAACTGGAACTTGGGGTGACGCAGACAGTTTACATATCTCTAATTGTAAACCGCGAGTTAAACTTTCACCCTTCTGTGTTCTACATAAAAAGATTTTACCAGATTTTACGAGAAACTGTTGCTGTCGTTGAAAGTTTTATGGTTCCCTGAAGGTTGTCTGTCTCATCCCGTAAGTATAGTTGATTGATTTTATATTAGATATTTATAGATATTAAGGAAAAAGTGTATATTTAAACTGCGGGAGCGCCCCATTTGATCCGTGTAGATTTGACAATATTTTTTAAGCAATGTGCCGTTTTAGGAATTTATACCCTTTGAAACTTCCAGCTGAAGTTTCAATGAAAAGTTTTAGTCTGTGCAACTTTTGAAACTTTAAGATATCTATATCTATTATGAATGGAAAACGCCTAAAAAAGAAGGATTTTTCTTCAAAAACTACATCTGCCTCCTGGATAAATTTTCTACAGAAGGAGATGAATTCTTAACCGGATAATAGAATTTTGAGACGAAAGAGAATTAACTTTTACCACAAACAGTTGCATTAGTAAACGAATAACTGAATCTTTAAGCCAAAGAGACGGATTTTTTTAAGACTCTTGAATCTTTTACTAAGAAAGGTTAATTTTCATCGAAACAGTTGAATTTTCGAAAAATAAGACTCCATAAAATTGTTGAGTTTTTAACAGGAGGCTGTCACGATTATTATGATTGTTGGGAAACGAAATATACTTCGCGGGCATAAATATGTCCGTCGCAAAGGCACGTGTTATCATTGGAAGCTATTACTATATATATGGCCTTTGCGACCGCCATGTTGGAACCACCAGATGGTGAACAGTTATATTTCGATTGCCAATAGTTCCCAACTTGTCTCTGCGGAAGAAATGTGAAACTGTGAAGCTGATCGCCTTTCGCCCAATTGTTGATTTGAATATCAAATAAGAATCGAACGATATCTTCTAATTTTATCATAATTCATTAACTGTTCCACTTCGAAATTCCCCCGATTTATTACTCTTTGCCACAAAGGAACACAATTTTTCGGAACGGTGAAAAAATTATTCTCTTCCACATCTTTGTCTTTTTTCGAGATTCTCAGATCAGGATCAGGGTGGCAATTTGGTGTACGATTCCAAATTCCCGGTAATTTCGCGGTTTCTCTCGGTCAAGTTTCAAAATTTTCCCGGTCAACTAAAAGTAACATTCAAGTTTGTCGCAAAACGCAGAGATTTGTTTTAATTCGTGACGTTCATTTAAAACATTCTGTAACACACCAGATCAAACATTGCATAGTTAATTAATTTTTAAAAGAATACTAAAATTTTCCACAGAAGCATATAATTTCTCTACAAAAATTGTAACAATTCAACTGACAATGGACAAAAATCTATCAACAATAACAAAAAAAAACTGATTTCAAACAAGATAGCTGATTTTTCAGTCAAAGCCATGCATTTCCAAACAGCATTATGAATCTTCAACTGGAACAGTTACATTTCAAACCAAGAAGATGAATTTTAACCACGGAGTTGAATTTCTAAACGAGAAGATTAATTTTGAATAAAAAGATTAATTTTCTACCAAAAAATACAATGTTCAACAAAATAGTTGAATCTCGAACTGAATTTTTTTTTTTCATTCAAGAATGAGTAATAACTTTTTTAGTTTAAAACCTGATTTGAAACCAAACAAGAGAGTTTTCAACTAAAACAAAGAATCTCCAACTGAAAGAGTGGAATTTTCAAACAGAAACCAAAATTTGAATACTGTACAAAATTGATGTTCAACCAAACAAATGAATTTTCAACTACAACTATGAAATTTTTAATTTGAATAAGTTAGAATTTCAGTTTGGAAAATGAATCGCTTGTAACAAAAAAAACTAACTTTCAACAGAAGAAAAACTAACTTTCAAACAAGTTCTTATCTTTTCGAACAAAATAATAAATTTGTTAAAAAATGGTTAATTTTCAATTTTAGTAGTTGAACTTCAAATAAGAAAGACGAATTTTCAACTGAGAAAGTTAAAATTTTGACTAGACATTGATTTTCAACCAAAAAATACAATTGTTCAACAAAGTGGTTGAATTTTGAGATGTACAAATAATAATCTTTAACCAAAAATGGAAAAGAACCAATTTGATTTGAAGAACTAATGTTTTAACCAAACATAAGTGTTTTCAACAAGATGTTGTTTCAACTAAAATGAAAAATATTTAACTGTATAACTTGAACTGTTAACGGCAAAGGATTATATTTAAACAAGAGAATTAACTTTCGAGGAAAAAAATAATTTTCCACCAAAAAATTTTTTCTCAATAAAATCTGTAAATTTTCAACGAAACGATTGAATTTTCAATTCAAAAAGACAAATTTTCATTCAAATTTTTGAATTTCCAGTTGATGAAATTGATTTTCAACCAGACTGATGAATTTTCAGGTAAAATGATGAATCTTTAAGTAGAATAGTTGTATTTTATGCGAAAATGATTCATTTTTAACCATAAAAATTGAATACCGACAAAAAAGACGAATTTTCCTCAAAGTATATGAATTTCCAAAGAAATAGTTTAATTTTTAGATCGATCTCCGAATTAATAGTCGAGTTTTCACCAAAAAAAGGATAATTAATTTTCAACGAAACAATCACATTTTCAACCAGAGGTAAATTTTGAATTAAAATAGTACACCCTCAACAAAAAAATGTAATTCCCAACAAGAGTTTACCATTTAACCAAGTAGTTGATTTTTCAACTAAAAAAGTACAAATTCGCAATGAACAACGTAAATAAGTTTTCTATAAAATTCAGAAATATTTCTTCTGCGAAATACAATTTCTACTCTAAAAACTGCTTGATGAAATCTCCTCATTGAAATTAGGAAGAGAGGACTTTCAAGTTGTGACAAATTTCAAATTATATTCCTTTCCTGAAAATCCCTGTCCTTAAATAAAAACAATATTTATCTTTTTAAATAACCTGTTCCAAGTCATATAAATAAGAAGAATGCAAATCAAACGTGTTAAATACATTTTTCTGGAAAAATAGCGAAGACATTTCTTCCGTATGCTTGAGCTATCATCAATTCTATTATCAAACTTGACGTGAATAAATCCAATAAAATGTCAAACTATTCACTACCGACGTAGCCATTTTTGTTGATTTGACCCTGCTGTTCTGTCGCGAATTCAAATGGAAAATTTTCCGAAATGCAATCAGCGCCACAGTTTTATATTTTGCCCACTGAGTCAAGTTGGGAAACAAATTGGGAATTTAAAGTTGCAATGCGAGACCTGATGTCCATCTAGTGAACTAACCAACGTGGCTGCCTATGGGATACACGTAGCATTGTTTACATGCAAGTTGCACTCAAGTAACGCGATAATAATTAATTTTGTGTTAGATTAATCAGTAAGAAGTACATAAGAAGTTTATTAAGTTGATATAAAATCTTTAAAATGTAATTATCCTGGAACCATAGAAAGGGAAACGATACTCGCAAAGGCTAATGCTAATCATATGCAAGCCAAATCCCATAGGCAGCCATGTTTTGTTTTGATACAGCAGCGCTTCTCTGTCCGCGGTGGATGTTTTCTTTGCCAATAGGATACAATAAGTGGCGTGGCATATCCCTCGTTTTAAACTGTCAAAGATAAATTGGAAAAAATCATTAACTGAACAAATGCGGTAAGAACCAAATATTTGTAATTTCGAGCGAAAGAAACGAACTTTTTTCTGCAAAGATTCATTTTCAACCTATAAGTCGAGTCCTTGAACATAACAGACAATAGAAATATATTGAATTTTCAATAGGAAAATATTGATTCTCAAAGAACAATATAACAGTTTTTATATTGCAACCAAGAAAAAATTTCAATTTCGAATCAAAAACAGTTTACTTCAACCAGAAAAGACAAATCTTTATCTATAAATAATTCAATCCTCAACCAAAACACATAAATTTTCGACCAAACAGCCAGAAAGACGAATTTTCTATAAAACAGTTAAATTCTTTAAAAAAAACGATACAGTTGATTGAAAATAATTCTGTTTCAGGTGAGGGAGGAAAAACTCTACTATTCTACTTTTTGTTGGAAATGTAACTTGTTTTAGTAGGAAATTCATCTTCTTGACTAAAAATTTAACTATTTGGTTTAAAATTCATGTGTTTTGTTGGAAAATTTTGTGTTTTTTTAGATACATAATCTTTTAGGTTGAAACAGAATTGTTCGGTTGAAAATCATCTGTTTGGTTTACGATTTAACAATTTGGATGGAAATTTATATTTTTTGTTCCAATTCAACTGTTTCTAATTTTTTATTAAAAACTTTTTTTTTTAATATCAACATGTTTCGTTGGGAATTTGCATTTTTTTATTAGAGATTCATGATTTAAGTTTATAATCCAACTGATACAACTATTTAGTACTAGATTAACTTTATGTTGAAAATTCAACTGTCTTATAGAAAGTTTGTATTTTCGACTTGAATGTAAACAATTTGATGAGAGATTTAAGTATGAATCTATATAACATAAAATTTTTGTTTCAAAATCTAACTACATATTCAAAATATATAAATTGGATTACTTATTGGAAAATTGATTTTTTTTTGTTGAAGCTTCTTTTCAGCGTGAAAATTTCACTCTTTTGTAGATAATTTATTCTGTCGACTTCAAAATTTACAGTTCTGTTGAAAATCAATAATATTTTTGTAGAAAATTCGCCTCTTCGGCTTGAAAATTCAAGAATTTGGTGGGAAGCTAAACTTTTTTGTCAAAAATTAACTTTCTTGTTAAAAACTTATATTTTTGGTAGAAATTTTCACTTTTTTTGTAGGGAATTCGTAATTTTTGCTTGAAAATCAACATTTCCCTAAAAATTTCATAAATCATAAATTTCGGATTCTAAAACTTTAGGAATGGAAGTTTCCAAATTAAATTTATAACGGCACTGTGCTCATTTTCAAGCGTTTATAATTTTATAGTTCTTTTTATACTCCTAAAATGTTCTTTACAAGCAAAAATCAAGGTGCGAAGAGGATTATTCATCAATTTGTACGAATTTGTCGCGTTTATACAGAATGTTTTGTAAAATGTGGACATTGTTCTCCAGTGTCAGTTCCTACGAGATATTTCTAGGCATTTGATAAGAATCCATTTACACTTTCAGAGTAATCGTGAACATTCATAAGAAACAATATTCCATTAAGATCACAAATTTATAATCACAAATCATAACTAGGAAGTCCTTATACGTTCCTAACCAAGACGCCTTTCGTGTTCAACGATTTTTGTGTCGCTAATAGCAATATTGCAGATCCGCATTTTTCTATTTGTTTCAAACTTCCAACTCTAGAAAAGTGCGGAAATTTTTTAGAATAATTAAGCTGAACCAAGTATGATAAATACGCTACGCACGCTTAGAACACAGAAATTATTGTGCCAAGACACAACAATTTAGACTACATTCGTACGAGTAAACTCCGAGACAAAATGGCAGCAAGTTTCCTATTTCCTCATTAAATGCTTCGCTAAGGAAAAAAAAACACTTTATAAACTTCATGAGTTGTAAATAGATCACATCCTAATCGATCACAAAGAATGTAATTTTGAAGAACAATTTGTGAGCCTAGATTTTACAAGATTGGAAAAAAGGTATTGTAGTTTCCAGTTTTTAGTAGTAAAGACTCAAGTCATTTTTCTAAGTTTCCACTTGCTCAGAAGAATTTTTTAATTAGTCGATACTTCAGAAAATAGTTATTTAAAAAGTAGTCATATCAAGATTTTCAAAAATTGATAGAATTTCTAGAAAATTTCGTAGTCACCTGATATGGCATTTTATACGTTTTTTGAATAACTAGATTATTAAGGGAAAGATTCGTTTATTTTTTATGGTTAAAGTCGAACGTAGTTTTAATTTATAAAATTGAGTTGGCTGTGGCAAATTCAATAGATGCAACCTTCAGACATCAAGACTGTAATATTTTTTGCAGATTCTTATATTCAATACTGCTTTGAAATAAGGAGCAACTGCTAAATGTAATCTCAATTAACAGGTATTGTAAATTTGTGTAAATGTAACTTTGTTATATGATTACAGAAAAAATAAATTACGTGTATGATTTTAATGGTGTATTTATTCATGTATTTCCGAGAAACTTACTTATTTGCCATGTTTGGAGCTATAATAGCTTATTTCGTTCTTCATCGAGGCAATGTGTCATTTTCCCTCTTAATACCATGATGGATCTGCGAATCAAATTTTCCCAAAGAACAATTTAGATTAATTTTTAAGTTTGATTTTAGAGTTTTTGACCAGGCATGTCTATTTATGTTATAATGTTAATTTTTTTTGTCTACTTAGTCTTATCAATATTTAAATAATTAATTATTTGAATGTTGTTTTTCAAAAATGTGAAAAAATGACTCTCTAAGTCCGCTGGGATTCGAACCCAGGTCCTACAGATTTCCGGTCTGATGCTCTAACCCACTAAGCTACGGAGAGTACAAGACAAGGAGCTAGAGAGTCATTTTTTCACAACTTTGAAAAACAATATTTAAATAAATAATTATTTAAGAATTGATAAGACCAAGTACACAAAAAAAAATTAACATCATAACATAATTTTAGATTTCGGTATATAACCATCTGACTTCTGCCGTTGCTTGTGGAAAAGATGATTTTCCTATCAAAAATTTATTGTGTTACAATTTCTAAACAAAAAAGTTTCTACTCCAACCATAAACAGTTGCATTCTTAGGCAAATAGTTAAATCTTCAACTCGAATTTTTTGGGCTGTTGAATTAAGAAAAAAAAATTACCAAAACAGTCAAGATTACGAAATAGGATGTCCTGAAAAAATCGTCGAACTTTTAATCGAAAAAAACGAAATTTTCGAATGAATATCAACCTAATAGATGTATTTACAACCAAATAGTTGAAATTTCAAGCGAAGGGACAAACTTTTGACATGGAAAGGTGAATTTTCAACCAATAAATCGAATGCTCCAAGAAAAAGGATAAAACTGCAACAGAACAGATGAATTTTCTAGCCAAAGAGAAGAATTTTTCAACAGACTGTTGAACCTTTTAATCAAGAAGAACGAGAAGAGTTGAATTTGATACAAAGATAAGAGGTACTAATAATATTATATAATATAAATATGGAAAATAAACAAATGATAGTTTCAGGGTGGCGATCCGGCGGACGAGTTCCAATTCCCGGTCATTTCCCGGTTCTTCCCGGTCATGTTTTTCAATTTTCCCGGTCAACTAAGAGTAACATATTTATATTTCTCGCAAAAGGCAAACATTTACTTTTACTCATGACGTTTATTCTAAACGTCCTTTAACACAACAAATGAAAAATTGTAAAATAAATCAATTTTAAAAAAGAAGAATCTAATTTTCAACAAAAAAATACCATTTTTTTCTACAAAAATTGAAACATTTAAGCTTACAATTGAAAAAATCAATTTACTATAAAGAAATCAGCTTTCCAACAAAATAGTTCATCTTCCAACCAATGTGATTATTTTCAAATAACATTATGAATCTTCAACCAGAACTGTTGAATTTCACAACAAGAAGATGAATTTTCAACTAGAAAGATAAATATTCAACTGGAGCACTTCAATTTTCAACCATGAAGGTGAATATTCAAACAAGAAGATAATCAAAATAATCATTTTCAACCAAAAATGGAACAGTAACATTTTTAGTTTCAAAAACCCATTTTAAACCAAGCATAAAAATTTTATACTAAAAAAAAAAGAATCTTTAACTGAAGAAGTTGAGTTTTCAAACAAATAAATCAACTTTTACTAAGAAAGATAATTAAATGAAAATTTGATTACTCAAATTCTAAATTGAAAAAAAAATGTTTAACTAAACACATAGATTTTTAGAAGAAACTATGGAATTTTCAATTGGAATAAGTTAAATTTTCAGTTAAAAAAATCACTTATAACAAAAAAAAACTATCTTTTATAGAACAAAAATACTGTTAAACAAATTATGATATCTATGCACAAAATGACGAAGAATCAAATGAAATTGTAACTTGTTTATTAATGTAGTTGAATTTTAAACCAGAAAGACGAATGTTCAACTGAAATAATGAACATTTAAAATTTAACAAAAATGGAATAGTGCCATTTTTGGTTCGAAAAATTGATTTTAAACTAAACATAAGAGTTTTCAACGAAATATCAAATTTTGAACTAGAAAAAATCAATTTTTCGCTAAATGAAACAGTTGAATTTTCAGTTTAAGTCACTGATTTTCAACCAAACTGATAAATTTTCAGGTATGTATAATAATGAATGTTCAAATGAATAGATGAATTTTCGACCATAAAGATTAATTTTCTACAGAAAAGGTAAATTTTCCACGAAGTTCATTCTCAAAGAAATAGATTAATTCACAAATTAAAAAATCAGCGTTTAACTAAATACTTGAATTTTCACCAAAAAAGATGAATTGATTTCAACAAAGTAGTTACAATTAAAACCAGAGATGAATTTTGCATCGAAATAGTGTAACTATAAAAAAAAAATTTTTATTTCCAACAAATTAAAATTTCAAAAAAGTAGTTCGTTCTTGAACATGAAGAAGATGAATTTGCAATGAAAAATGTAAACAAGCTTTCGATCATAATTCAGGGATATTTCTCCTTCGGAAGAATGCTTCTACTCTAAAGACTGCTTGAAGTACTTTATTTATTTAAAATTGAGAAGGGGGAACTTTGAAATCACGGCGACTTTTTGATTGGAGGAACTATTTTTTGAAATTCCTCTCTTCTAAATCCGGATTATAATTAGTTTAAAAAGTTCGCGTTCCATGTTAAAAATTCCCTGTTCTAAGTGGAATTATACTTCTTCACTGAAACTCCCCGCCCAAAAATAAAAGCTATAATTATTTTCTGAAATTCTCTGTCTCAAGTCAGATAAATGAGGAAAAGCAAATAAAATGTGATAAACGCAATTTTTTTTTTTTTAAATGAAGATTGTTTTCATTTCTGTAGGTTTGGGCTATCATCAATTCGATTATCGAATTTGAGTCAGCTAAAAAAATCTCACAGAGCAACAAATTTGCGAAACACTTTTCTTATAATAGAAAAAGGAGAAATTCTTCCTCTCATGACGTATAGATATATTTAAAGATTTTGAGAATCAGATTAAAGGAGCGTTACATTCTTCAAATCAAATAATAAGATATCTTTCTGATCCATAAAAAGAAAGCGATCATTTCTCGCATTTTTTTCAGTAAAATTTTTAATAGTCTAGGTTGAGTCAAGTATATTCCCGGTTTTTTATTAAATTCCCGGTCATTTCCCGGTCAATGGAATTCCCGGTTCCCCGGTCAAGTCGCCACCCTGTAGGTAAAAAAAAAAGTTGATATTGCTATAAAAAAATACATTTTTTAAATAAATAGTTGAATCTCGAAACAAAGAGATTTTGAATAAATAAAATTTATTCTCAACAATGTAGTTCTACTTTCAACCAAGTAATTCAATCTTCAACTACTTGTTCAATTTTCAATTCCAAAATTGTACAATTTTTATTTGGAAACGATTTATTTTTAACCGAAAAATGAAAATTCACTATTTCAGCTAGGAAAAATCAATTTTCAGTCAATAAGAAAAAACAAAAATTTTCAAAAAAATAGTTGGATGTTCAACCATCAAGATAATAACAAGATAATCAAGATATTAACAAAGCAGTTTGAAGTTCAAACTTTGCAACTTTTCAGACTCTTCAAACATTAAGCTGGCTATCCAACCAAAATAGAAAAATCAACATTAGAAAATTCAGTACATACATTGTCATCTGAAGACGACCTATTTTTGACCCTTAAATGTATTTTTTAATTTTTTATATTGGAGATTCACATTCAAAGTTGTAATTTTTTCTGTTTGGTTCAAAATTGAACTATTTTATTCGAAATGTGTTTTTTTTATGTTAAGAATTATTTATTGTATCTAAAAATGTAACTATTCCATTCTTGGCCAATAGTTGATATTTTAAGTTGAAAATTCATTTTCTAAGTTAACATTAATTCATTTGGTCGAAAATTTGGCTTTTCGTGAAAAAGTTATTTACTGGGTTAAAATGATATCTTTTTCGGTTGAAAATAAACCAATTCCCTTGAAAATAATTCTGTTCTAGTTTAGGGATAAAAAATTTGATTATTCAACTCTTTGTTAAAAATGCATCTTCTATAGTCAAAAATTAATTTCCCTGGCTGAAAATTGACCTCTAATTAAAAAATTATGTTTTGTTGGGATTTCGTCTTGTTTAGTAGAAAATTAATTTCTATGTTTGAAAATGGAACTTTTAGGTTGAAGATTCAAATATTCGGAAGAGAACTCGTCTTTTTGGTTCAATTCAACTGTTTCTCATTTTAAAATGAAAACTTTTTTTTATATGAATATCAACCATCATGATTTTTTTTTGATTATTTATAATTTTAGTTTATAGTTAAACTATTTGATTGTATATAACTTTTTTTGGACATTCCTATTTTCTTATTGAAGATTCAATTGTCCTGTAGAAATTCCGTATTTTTTATTAAAATTAGACAATTTGGTAAAAACAATTTCTTTTGAATTTGTAAACATAATCTTTCCGGTTTAAGATTTGACTCTTTACAAATAAGTTCCGTTTCCGGGACCGAGAGAAGAGTCAAGGTGTTATTGCGGTGCTACTATTTTTGGCTTTTTGACAAGGTATGCA
>WSXT02038554.1:1116-13432 GCA_011762715.2 Neuroterus valhalla
CGTGCTTCTGTGAGCCTTACACGCATCATTTTCTAAGGCATGGGGGGGGTGGGGGTTAAATGTTACATAAATCTAATACCTTCTCTGATGAGAATGTAAAAATCGATAATCTTCGTAGAAGTAAAGGTTTTCAGCAGTTTTGCAATATTTGAAACTCTGTGTATGCATCACACTGAACACTGAATCAAGCACGTATGGAGCCGAAGGCGAAGTAATAGTATATAACGTAACGAGGGTCGAAAGGCAAAGATTATTTCATGAGCGTGAAGTTCGCTGCCCGAGCGAAGCGAGGGCTGATATCAGACGAGTGAAATCGTTGTCTCGACTCGGGTCATGCATACAATTTTTCATCATACTGATAATCGAAAATTCGATCGGACGTGCCTGTGCAGCGAGTCGAGAATCGAGTTTTTTACCAGAGGAAAGAAAACACATATCAATGTACACAGAACATCGTCATTTGCATTGATCTGTCACTTTCTTTCCTAGGGTAGCAAACTCGATTTCCGACCCGCTCCACAGGCATCGAAAGTCCAATTTTCGATTGAGGTATGATGAAAATACATTACCGAGCGTGAACCGCGAGATCCGAATGACGCGCGCCATGAGAATTCGTCCGCGCAGCAGGCAGGTTTTTTTTTGAATATCAGGACATCATACATGATCGATTCTATCCAATTTATCGATTATTCGTTAAAAAAAAAATGTTTCCTATTGTATTTCTTCACATTTCTTTCTTGTCCGTTAATGACATTCAGCGTTATGAGGATTTCAATATTTTATAATGATTCACAGTGTAATACGACTCATATCGAAGTTAAATGGAATACTCGACGACTTGGCATTATTTAAAAAATTAAAATATTACTAATTTAGATTTACACGTAGAATCGGACTCAGAGGTATATCAAGTAAGAATTGCTAAAATATTCTTGTTAAAAATCCAGTTTGAAGTTACACAGAAATATTTTATTCATTCAATGCCGAAAAAGGCCGATGCCATAACACGTCAGCACACTTTGGAACATTCTAGAATACACATATAATAATTCAGGATTTACAAAATTCTATGAAAATCGTAATACATAATAAAAAGCGGCATTTTTATTTAAGAGATTATCTTTTTGGTACTGTAAGTAAAATCCTGAAAAACCGCACCTCGCGTTGCTTCGGCTCTCCTCTGAAGCGAAAGAGAACAAATATTTACCGTAGTTAATCGTAATCCTTTTGTGAAACTGAAAACAAAGCTTCTTTGTATTAAGAGTAGATCTGCTTCTCAACCTTCTTCTATTTTATTTAAAATCGGTACCGTTGACGAAGACTTGTAAAGATCGAAATTCGAATTGCACGTGCGTTATAACTGACATATATAAATTGCTTACTTTGTGAGGTTGAAATCACTAAGTAAAATCGAAAATGCAGATTGCCGAACATGGCAAAGAACATGGTGAAATACTTCTTCATGTCAGTTGGGTTCGGTTTAATTTTGCGAGAAATATGTACGTACGTCTCACAAGACAGTTGCACCCCCCGGAATCGGAAAGTGACAATGAATCACGGTTCGCTCACAATTTACCTATATATATATATGCGCGCGCGTGTGTGTGTGTGTGTGTGTGTGTGTTGAGGAGGTTCATTTAAAAAGAATAGAGATCACTCAAACCACTTTCAATCTGAAAATGGTGTTTTCTTGAATTTTTCATTCTTCTGCTCAAAGATAATATAAGGCTATAAATAGCTTTTTATTATCGCTTCGCTCGCAGGTTTCAGCCCGCCTATGGCGCGCATACGCCGGATCTCGCGCTTCGTGCTTGATAATATATATGACTCGCGCTTCGCGCTCGGGTATTTGTGTCTTGCATTCGGAATGCTTTTGCTTTTGTTCATTTCAATAATTATGCAGATTTGGAATTAAATCGAACAAATCAATCTGCTTTACATCCCAGTTAACCAATGCAACCTCATATTTTTAATTTATAACGTAATTAGGTATAGATGAAGATTACATTTCTCAAAGTTCTGTTGGCTTCAAGGTACATATTCTCATCGTGGCACTCGCGGTTCGCGCTCGAATTTTGACGGAATTTTTTATATGAAGTTTATTATATCAGATACCTTCACAAGAGAAATCGAATGCGCTGTTTATTACAAAAAGCAAGTGTATCAAAGACCGATTTGATCCGTTTATTTTTTGGTGAGTTATCATGTTTACAGACGGACGGACTAACGAACCAAAAGATCTGCGCGACAAATTTCGAAATTCATTTTTTAATTTTCAACGTCTTGACTTCATAAGGCTCTTGACTTAGTCCGTAGTTGGTGATAAAACACAGGGTGGAACAACCCAAGATTAATTTCTGACGATAAAATAATAGTAAAAAAATAAAAATCAGTTACTAGATCTAAAAAAGCATCCAGAGGTGAAGCAAGTAGCCTTCAACAAACTCTACTGCTGGTATCATTAGGAGATCAATTTTAGATCACACCAAAAACTTAATATTGGGTCTGCCAAAAGATCTGTGCAACAAATTTCGAAATTCATTTTCAAAGTTAAAAAATTTTTAACATCTTGACTTCATCATGCTCTTGACTTAGTCCGTGGCTGGTGATAAAAAACTGGGTGCAATAACACAAGATAATTTTCCGACGAAAAAAAAATAATAATAAATAAAAGAATAATAATTATTGTAATTATAGTTATTTCATATAATACAATTTTTTCTGGGAATAAATCTTCGACACTTAATGCTCAACGAAAAATAAGAGGTTACTATTTTTAATAAATTTTCTCAGAATAATCGCTTTATTAACATTTTGTATTGTATTTGATCCACATCTGACATTGCATATTTATTGATAAAAAAATTGATAGAATATAGTAATTTTTTTTTTTCTGGCGTGATGCCAAAAGTCAGAAATGTACCTTCGATAAAAAAATGGTATCGTCAGAAAGATAATATTTGTTTTTGGACAGGAAAATGAAAATGTTGTATTTTTGTTTATTTTTCACAGCTTCTATAGGAGTTGTTCAGTCTCGTCATCATCCGGGTAGATTTTTTTCCTTATAGTTATTACACTTAACACAGAATATCTCATCGTTTGTCTATCCATATGGAAAATGATAAGAAGTATACGCAAAATATATTTCAGGACCGTATAAAGATTGACATTTCTCAACATATTCGAGAGTGCCGGATTACGTGATCTTCGTTTATTTATCAAGCATACGTAATTTCGAGAGAACATATATGAGCTATTAATACCGGAAATGTTTAACTCAAAGCACATTCTCAGCACATCACTTATCATTGATATATTCAAGCGCACTGTCCACAATTTATATAAGTAATTCCTTTTATAGAATCTATGTGGACAAATTTCATTTTTCAGTTGATTGCCAGGCTAGATCACCAAGCCAAGCCCAGCCCAGGATTGGCCCTGCTTCATTATCGATTCCTAGACATTTTATTTTTTCGACAGTTTTCATTTGATTGGATATGAAATTCATCAAATCTGGAAGCATTATTAAATTCTCGCGAAGAGTGAGGTGTTTGAGACTAGATTCGAAATGCGCAAACTGTGCAATTTGGAAATATATTATTTGAGCACGATAGGCCGAGGGCATGTCGTCACTGCACTTAATTATAACATCTTGAACCCTAGAGAAAAATCCAGAAACCGATAAAAATTTGTATCACAAATATTTTCCCTCTTGTTTCCGTAATAATTGGATACTAAACGTCTAAACTTTGAGCTCATTCCAGTTGAGGGCGTCACGTTAAAAACAAAATAATCGCCAAATGTCAAAAAAATGTTACGCAAGAAATATAAAATAATAATGCCTAATCCACTCTGCAATTATGTGGAATATAACATGTTTCTCTAAAATTTCTTTGTATGCTAAAATAGAACTTTTCATTTCAATTTGGATGTAACTGAAGCGTTTAAAAAGTTTAAAAAGGTCGGTTTTTTGGGTGATCAAGGTGATCGAATAATGTGTGCAAATATGGGTATTTTTAAATTCTTCTATTATGGGATCATTTTGTATCTAAAAGTTAGTGAATTAATATGATATACATGTAATACATTGGAATTGGAGACAGTACAGGAAAGTACCCGTTTGAACAAATTTGAATCAAGTGCGAAGCACAGCATATGCGATGAGAATGTATTATCTGAAGCCAAAGAAGCTTAAACAAAATAGAATTTACAATCATCAAAATCAATCATCAAAATACAGTAGTCAACGTTTTGCTTTTCTGTTTTGAAAGACCTATGTACAAAAATGGGGGAGTGCAAAGACCGAGCGCGTAGCGCAAGGTAAATACATTACAAAACGTGATTTGGCAGACGCGTGCCTTAGGCGCGCTCAAACTTGCAATTGAGGCGAGCCGCGCACCTGATGCGGGACAAGGATGTGCCCGCATGGCGGGCAGATTTCTTCAGAGAGAAAGCATAATTTTTTGAATAAACAGCTATTTTTTCAGAACAACAATTTTGTATCCAATTTGCACGACATTTCACTTCCTTCTTAAATTTCTATGATAGATTTCAAGAATATGAACAGAGCTTTCCAAAAACACAATAATAAAAGTCCAATTGAATTAGCCAAAGTGAAGTTACACCAACGGGAAAGTTTCTTCACGTAGAAGAAATTTACATAAATCTTAATCCGACCGAACAATAAGATTACCATCTAACTTTTTCCTCTGTATGGTCACTCGATTTTGAATCAATTTGAAAATCATACGACCTAAAATATGTGACTTAAAATATGTAAAATATGTCATCCCGAAAATAATATATTCATTATAAATTTTACTCCTTTTTCCGTCTATAAAAATTAGCAAACTAGTCTATTTTCAAAATAATTGCAAAAGTGCAATTATGGTTTATGAAATGAAAATCCCGCCCACGAGATTTGGGAAAAGGTATGTGATCCACATTATTTCCGTGATCAGTCACAGGGATGACTTCTCACCCCCATGGGACTTGTAAAAAGGGAAAGTTATGTGATCTCCATCATTTCTATGAACAGTCACGATGGTGACTTCCCACCCCCACGAGATTGGAGAAAAAGGTAAGGTATGTAACCTTAGGGTGGTCCAAAAATGCATTACAAAAATTTTTTTTCGAATTTTCATGCAAAACGCCCGGAAATTTGTTCGAATCCACAAAAAAATAAATGCATTTTTCTTGTTTTGAAAAAAAAATATATTTAGAGGTGCCGCAAGCCCCGTGAAGTTTAACACGTATTTCCCAAAAGAAAAAAAAGACGTTTTTCTAAATTTTTTTCAGAAATCCCAATATTAGATGAATCGAGTTCGAAATTCACCATTTCTCTTCACAATTGATCACAGAATGCGAATAAAATAATACTTTTCAAATATCACCCCCATCAGTCTGTTTTAAAGGGTCCCGAAAAATCCCCATGAGTGAAAAAATGGGTTTTTCGAGTTTTTGGCGCTAAGTATGTTTTTTTTACGGTTTTTAACGCAGATTGTTTCAAATACATGAAATACTACTTTATACTGATAATTAGATGTTTATTCAAATTGTTCAAACAATTTATTATTGTTTTTAGTAACTTTCTCTTAGAAAGGGTTAGAAAGTCAAGGTTTTTTCTGAATTCTGTCAACTTATTTTCAACGCTTCAGTTGGAGCGAGGTAACCATCAATTAAATTTAACAAAAAAAATTGTTTATACAATCTATTATTATTCATAACAATATTCTCTGAGAATAATGCTACAAAGTGGCGGTTTTTTCTGATATTTACAACTTTTTGTCCACTTTTCACTTAATGTGGGTAATTATTTAATTTAATTTAGCAAGAATTATTGTTTAAACAAATTGTGAATGTTTATAGCTATCTTCTTCAGATTAATACTACATAGTTGCGGTTTTTTCCTGAAATTTGAAACTTTTAATCACTCTTCAAATAAAGTAAAGTAATAATTAATTCATGTTAAAAAACAAATCATTTCAACAATTTATTAACATTGCTAATAATATTTTCTTTCCTTAATGATAGAAACTTGCGGTTTTTTTTTAAATATAAAACTTTTTGGACACTTTTCACTTGAAGTAAGTTAATATTTAATTTAATTTGACAAAAATGATTAGTTAAACAAATTATTATTGTCAATACCTATCTTCTCTTAGACAAGTGCTGAAAAGTTGCGGTTTTTTTCTAGACTATTAAGCTTTTTATCAACTTCTAACTTAGTGAAGTAATGATTAATGCGAGTTAACAAACATGCTTATTTAAACAATTTATTATTGTTCATAACCATTTTCTCTTAGATAAGTGCTAGAAAGTTGTGGTGTTTTTCTAGGTAAATTATTTTTGTTCTTTTTCCAATGTTAAGAAAAATAATTGAAACAAAAGAGCTCGTATACAAAAGAGACAAAGAGAAAGAATGTGATAATTAAAAGTAGGTGGGAGGACTAGGTCTGTAAATGACTTGTAAAAGTTTTGTTTTCAGTTACAACAAGAAATTTATTGCAAAGCGCAAAAAAATAATTTGGAATTACAATACAATACTACGTAAATAAAATACTACGTAAAATATGATTCTCTCTGATGTTTATTTATCATTTGTTCACAGCTAAAAAGGTAGAGTAAAGTTAAACATTTCAGAAAAAACCGCCACTTTGTAGCATTATTCTAAGAGAATATCGTTATGAATAGTAGAAAAATTGTGTAAACAATTATTTTTGTTAACTGTAATTGATTATTACCTCGCTTCAAGTAAAGCGTTGAAAATAAGTTGACAAAATTCAGAAAAACCTTGACTTTCTAACCCTTCCTAAGAGGAAGTTGCTAAAAACAATAATAAATTGTTTAAATAATTTGAATAAACATCTAGTTATCAGTATAAAGGAGTATTTTGTGTTTTTGGAATAATCTGCGTTAAAAAAAAACGCAAACAAATCATAATTAGCGCCAAAAACTCGAAAAACCCATTTTTTCACACATGGGGGTTTTTTGGGACCTTATAAAACAGACTTATGGGGGTGATATTTGAAAAGTAATATTTTATTCGCATTCTGTGACCAATTGTGAAGAGAAATGGTGAATTTCAAACTTGATTCATCTAATATTGAGATTTCTTAATAAAATTTACAAAAACGTCTTTTTGTCTTATGTGAAATACGTGTTAAACTTCACGGGGCTTGCGGCACCTCCAAATATTTTTTTCCTTCAAAACAAAAAACAATGCATTAATTTTTTTGTGGATTCGAACGAATTTCCGGGCGTTCTGCATAAAAATTCGAGACACAATTTTTTGGACCACCCTAATGTAACCTACATTATTTCTATGACTAATAGTCATGGGGGTAGCTGCCATTCTATGGAGGAAGGCAGTAGTAACTACAAAATCAGCGAACGGAAATAATTGACGAAAATGTTTGAATCTGGTTTTCTTCATTCCGCTCAATTCATTAAATATGTGAATCGTTTTTTTACCATAATAAATTGCTTGAGAAAGTTACAAACAAAGTACTTATTTGTGGAAAAATGAACATAAACTGTGATGAAAAAAAATATTTCTTCACTCAAAACATACACATGATTGACAATATCTGTTAGGCATGATGTACTTCGATTTATAACATGAAAATTTATTGTTCTCGGAATTTTTCGCTAGAAAGGAATATCTGGACAATAATGAAAAGCTCACACACAGTGACCTGAGGTGTGTTCTCAAATACATAAAATGCGAAATCTAGTTCTTCGTCGGATCAAGCTACGATTAACGTTGAGATTAGGATTATTGTTGGCTCAGATATTGTACATAAGGAATAGAGAGCAGTTTACACGGTGGGGCCGAATTTCCCCGCATATACTTCCGGGGATGTACACTATCCCTATCCCTAACCCTCGATTCTTTTCATGGATGGTTCTCTTCGAATCCAGGACCGTTTTACCCCTCCCAATCTGTCTACTAAAACGACGATGGATAATGCGCATTACAACGGTTTTATAATATTAACATGGACGCTTGGGCGGGATTTGAATAATTGAAGAGATTAGGCAGCAGGGACATTGTGTAATAGCCCCTGGTATCATGGCGTCCTCCATTGAAAGTCCACTTTCCACTGCGCTTTCTGGTTTACTTATTTGGTGTCATGGCGTCGCGTCGCGTCGCGTCGCGTCATGTCATCGGGGTTCGGAAACAACTCCGGATTCGACACGGTTTTGAATAAAATCATCGCATAATGCATTTTCATTCAAATATATGCTAAGAAGGTAAAATGAAGGGTGTCGAATATTTAATAAAAAAAACATTCTGAGGAGAGAACAGCAAGCACCTTCAACGAGGGGGGTTTCTTAGGCTGAGGGAACACTTTCCTTTTGCTATTGTCACATAACGGAAAAATATTAGTGTAATAAATCAAATTTTATTCTTCATGACGCAGTTCTACATATCAATCCCCTTCCCTTCCCCACTAACTGGATAACGAAAAAGTAACCATAAAAGACGGAAGAACGAATGTATTGTGTTAAATGTGTTATGTTAAGTACAAATTTCTGTAAAAGCTAAAGGAATAGTCAAAAACAGTTGAAATGATAGCTGTGAATGACAGGCGGACGGACAGGCGCCATCTAATCATAGATTACAATTTAGATGAACTTTCGTATTTCTATGAATATGTTAAACTATATTTTTAAAGATTACAGTTCAAAGAAATTGTTCGGTTAATAAGGAACTTGGAAACTGTGGGGAAATAAATAAATGAGATCGTTGGATATATATGAAGGTTCCGATAGGATAGAATAAAGGGGTTTCGCACGTGGACTTAGCCAGCCTAGTAAGAAAGAAAGGGGATAACGGGTTGCTACGGGCTGCGTTGATTGGACAAATAATTTTAGAACAAAAACAAAACCCGATTCGATCTGTCCATCTCCTTGGGAGCTATCGTATTTATGGATGAACGGACATACATATACCAACCGATAGAGACCATTGCCAAAACCTTTTTTTTTGCTTCCAAGGGTCCCAAAACGTGGAGATCCGCTAAAAATTCAAGATATGAAATTTCGGACGATGCGAATACTTTCTCAATCATAAATGATGAGAATGCAAAAAAATTTGTGAGGGATTCACTTTTATCCATTACCGGCGCAGTACGCGGAGCACGTCGTTGGTATTGGCATATGGGTCCGAAAATTCCGATTATAGGATTCAAGGCGAATCACAGAACTTCAATTTTTAAGGATTGATTTGAAGTCTTTTACGAGGGAATTTCAAGTAGCTGTATATATAGTAATTTTGAGAGAATTCACTCAAATCCGAAGGAATTAATTAAACTTTAAGTAGATTGAAGACATTTTAAAAGCGTCCATTATGAATTGGGAATTAATCACATTCTTTGAAATTTCTTCCATTTAGATTACGATGTATTCGTTTCCTACAGAATAGGAAGTATTGTCCCATCCTTGCAAAATTTCTTCTGCATCAGGGGTGGCTTGATCGCGGTCGACTGGTTGGCCATACCTGTTCTACATATACTTAGTTTCAACCATCATTACAGAAAAATAAAAATTTATTTACTTTTTACAGAAATTTTTCATCCAAATTATGATATACATACCTAGATATCTCGCTATGGAAAGCAGGGAGGTAATAGTTGTCCTTTTCGACTTGTCTGAGGCATTCGACACAGTCAATCATATAATATTCTCTTAACTATTAGGCTCGAATCGTTCATAATCTCTCTGCCATGGCGGTCAAATGGTTTGAATCGTATCTTAGCAATCGTTTTGAAAGAGTGCAAATTAGTGATGGTGAGCAGTCTGCTCGTAGGGAGGTCAAGTGTAGTGTAACCCAACACTGTAAAAAGTGAAATGTCAATTTAGAACGACAACCATTGGAAATAACGGTGCCAATGATGGTCAATGTATTTTGAGAACGGTCGGCACAGAAATTCGACCACGCTCGTGTAAAAATTAGTTTCGAATCAACTAAAGTTCACACGAGCGCAGTAAAATTACCCTATTCTTCATCCGTTCTTTGATTATGGCTGCTTAGTTCATGACGATATTACTGACGAGCTCGATGATAAGCTTTAGAGGCAATTTTTTATGGGGAACCTGTTGTATGTAGCCTGTTCAGCTCTGAAGCACCGCAATATCTCCCTAATCTTTTTCACTTTATTGATAAAGACCTACCAATACAGTTCAAACTTCGTGAGAGGAAAACAGTACAAAAAATACAACCTCACCGCACTTGTAAAATGTAAAGATCGTTTGTTATTTGTGATGCACGCCTTTGGAACAAATTACCTGTTGTAATCAGGAAGGCACGCACCTTCGCAATAACATTTTGCAAAACTTCAATCCTCTTGCTTATTCAAAACTTCGAATCCGAAATCACTTCAAATCACTCATTTCACTCACATTTCTGGGATAGGTTCATTCGTCATCTCCAAGTTCTCACGTGGAGCCTAAACCTTTAGAAAAATCATTATATTTAATAAGAATAAAGATCACCTAATTAATAAATAAATAAGAAGTCTTCAAAGATTTAATGATGGCAAATTTTCTTTTTACATTCTCATTCTGAATGAGGAGGTGTTAGTTTTAAATGAAATTTGTCTTTGTCAATTTTCTTCAGATCTTCACATTTTGAAATGCTTCTGAGTCAGAAATAACAATTTTCGCATAGGAGTCAGTCTTCCTGTAGTGGGACTAGTGTGTATGCCTGCCTGTATTCAGTAGTATTGATGTGTAGGCACGATAACTTTCGACGGTTCTGGCAAAATAAATTATTCATTTTAAAAAGATCTACAAATTCACTCCACACCATTTTTCTGGTTGATGCATATATTTAAATCATGAAATGTTTACAGAAATGGAAAATTTCACTTTTCAGCGGAACTATGTAAGATCCAAGAAAAAATTGCATTTACAGCGTAATGCAATTATAGAGAGTCGCAAATATTGCAGGCCTGTTGAACACTTCTACTTTCGAGAATATTATTAAATTTGCTGTGATTATTGATGAGGAGAAGTTTAGAAGTAATTTACTTAAGGTTCCATTGGCCGTTATTAACATATTCTCATTACAATATTCGCGATCGATATTCATATCTCACATAGTTTGGCTGGCAAAAGGAATGTTTCATCTTTTGAAAAGAGTTATCACGATGAAAGCAAAAACCATGTGTCTCATTCAAGAATGATTGAAACAAGATTTATAGACCTTCTAAGGTCAACAATTCTGCCGTACAAGCTAAAAAGATACATAAGTGAAATTTGTATGAAAAATTAGTTTTTGGTATTACTGGATTCGTTAGAAAAAGCTGCATCTAACTATGTTAATAAAAATTATTAATTATAAATATTCATTGCAAAAAACGACTACTCAATGATGAGGAATGTTGAAAAAGTTGAAAAATGCAACAGAAAAAGATACACACAGCACTTTGCGTGTCCTAAAATTTGCACGCGGCATCTGAATAGTCATCAACGTACAAATCGAAAAGAATAACCGATAGTGCTTTCAGTCTTTCTTGCCTTGTAAAAGTGACCGAGAGCGGAGCATATTTACAAACTATAAATAACGCTTGTCCTTGCGGTTTTTATGGCTTTAGAGATGTGTTCTTCTTGTCTTGTATTTTCGACTGTTTACGACTACTCAAAACCTTTAAGTCCACTATCTAATAGAAATTGTTCAAAAAATAAATTTTTTATTGCAAAATATGGAAGAGCGAATTTTTTTTATCCAAATAGTGTATCTAGATTATTCAAAATTTCTTTCGATATTAAAGTTCTTTGAGCAGATAGCTTTTCTCGATTTTCTCAGTTTGAGTCAGATTGGACTTATGTATCTTTCTAGTTTGTACGGCAGAATTTCGCTCCTTACTATTCCTTCTTGTCTCTCCAAATTTTTAAGGGAAATGACATTTTTCATATTTCCAAATGCGTTAACAAGATAAAAACTGAAACTATACTTCGCATCAAACAATAGTCAACGATAAATACGTAGATCTTATCTTGAGATAAACAATGATTTCTACAACATTTCTTCCTATCTCGCATTGCTTTGCTTCATAATAGAATGTTTTATTCTTGATCAAATTAGCAAAACTATGCGTCTAATCAAAAAAAGCCTGCTCTCTTAGTGTGAACCAGTGGAATTTCACTGGTTTTCAGTGGAATTTCACTGATTGAAATAGCTAGAAGTCGGTCACTGAGAATCAGTGAAAATTCACTGATTCGGTCAGTGCAACGTATTTCACTAGTTCTACCAGTGAAAAAAGACGTCACTGATTTGACCAGTGGGTTATTCACTGAACTGGACCAG
>WSXT02038565.1:0-13431 GCA_011762715.2 Neuroterus valhalla
AAAAATTAATTCTTGCGTAACAAATTAGCAACAAAATAGCAACAAAATAAGCCGCCAGGATCACATCGATATCTCTCCCCGTTCCTGAGATAGCATATGATGCTGCCGTAGCTTAATATTAAGCTAGGGGGCAACGCGTATCTCGGAAACGACATGAGCCCGCAAAATCAATTCCAGCGTAACAAATGAGCAACAAAATAGCAACAAATTATGGTACTAGTTAAGGTTCTGCCCTTTGAAATTGCTGCCGCAATTTAATAGACGTCTTTCGTTTTATGAGAACAAAATTATCAATTTTTTGTGAGAAAACTGAAAAAATAGGGGATCATTTTCTCGCAGAATAAGACATTTCTCTATAAAAAAAGAATTCCATGAGTTACCCTATTATTCATTTACGTTTTTTTAGTACGATTACTGTAGTAAGATCCAAGATTCTTTAAATTGAGAATTGATGCGATTCCAAATTAAGAAGAAACCCCAAACTCACTCTAGCATGTATTGTAAGATTACACTTAGTGTTTCTTTGAAGAATGAGTTGGTTCGAAAATATATTTGAATAAAATAGAGTTTATTAAAAAGCACCAGAATTTACAAAGAATGGAACCTTATGACAACGAGTTGACAAGATTTTAATTTGATTTTGGAATATAGGCTCGAGACGAGGTCGAGTGTCCTCTCGATGAAGGTAGAATTGCATCTAAAGATTCGAAGTTAGAGATGAACATTGGTGGTGTCGCATATCGTTCGTACAGAGAGCTAAATAATAAAGGACTCACTCTAAATGGTCGTAGAAACTCTAAGAGAAGGGCAAAAGACACGCCTTCTTTCTGACGTCACAAAATCATACCATTTTCTAAAATATAAAGTAAAGGTGGCTGGCCAAGGACCCGTAGTAAAACTATAAAGCAGTAAACGGCTTGAGGTGCCCTAAGCTGTTACAAGATGCTGTGACAAGAAAGTCCTCGAAAGGATGAACATGAAACAATATAAACTTATAGAGTAGAGAAAAAATGTTCAGGGACAAAGTTTCCGGCAATAATAATAAAGAAAGTAGCAGATGTAGCTCATCGCCTGGTCGTGGGAATATAAAATTTCGAAGCTGAATACAATTCAAGTTGTGGGAGAATCGATGGAAATTTTGTAGAAAAATATTCAGATAAAAACTAAATAAGAAATCAATTGTTACAACGTATCATCTTGGCCTCCCTTGAACCGTACATGAGTGTTCAAGGTAAAAGTAAAAAGACAATGGCTGAAAGAACACATAACATAGATATGACAATTGAAAACATTCGATAATGAATTGAAGACATTTGATTGATGAATAGAAAATATTTAATGTGTGAACGAAAGACATTTGAATAAAGAATAGAAGACATTTGAAGAAAGAATAGAAGACATTTGATTAAAGAATAGAAGACATTTGATCAAAGAATAGAAGACATTAATATGATAATTGAAGACCTTTTTTTACATATTATTGGATAAA
Source organism: Neuroterus valhalla (assembly GCA_011762715.2). Lineage (NCBI taxonomy): Eukaryota > Metazoa > Arthropoda > Insecta > Hymenoptera > Cynipidae > Neuroterus > Neuroterus valhalla. The sequence goes on from WSXT02038565.1 coordinate 1,490, forward strand.
GACACCCGAGATGTTAGATAAGAATCGTGTCGATGCGTAAAGTAAGTGTAGTTTATGCGCAGTTTATACCTAAGAAAGATAGCTTGTAATGTAAATCGGAATGCTAAAAATCTCATAGTTATAAATCGAACTATCAAAATAATTAGAGAAATGCATAATAATATTAATCATTCAAAGTGACAATAATTTGTAAGACTGCAGACAAGAAATCCACTTAATCGTGGGTAGATGCTGCAACTAATCAGTTTGCGAGTAGATCGGGAGCAGGTACAATTTTTTGAGACACTGATCGTAGGATCACGATGCATTTTGTAAGGTTACAGATTGGACGATCCCATCCTTCCCAGGATGAACCTTTGTAATTCGCGCTAACTTCCAGCACATTGGAGGGAGATTGTCGTCCTCTTCCACGACGAGGATTCCGATTTCGATGTTGTCTTGATGAACAGGTTTCTTCCATTTACTGCGGGTGATCATTTCATTGAGGTACTCCTTGTACCACCTGGAACAGAAATAATCTCTTCGCTGTTGTGCATGTTGCCAGGATGACAACTGATTGGCTCTTAGGCTGCGATAGTCCGCCTGAGGGAAGCTCGTTAGAGAGGCACCGATAAGGAAGTGTCCGGGAGACAACGGGAGAAGATCATTTGGGTCAGAGGACATTGGGGTGAGAGGACGATAGTTTAAAATTGCCTCAATTTCGATAACATACGTCTGTAATTGTTCGTAAGTCAGTAATGTGTTTCCTACAGTTTCCTACTGAGGCCTCCCAGAGGCCACCGAAATGTGGTGAGTGGGGGAGAATGAATTCCCAATTTGCTTTTTGATTTTCAAGAAAAGTTTTGACTTGCGGGTCATTGTAGATTGTTTGAACAAACACATACAGTTCTTTTAATTCTCTGTTGGCCCCCACGGAATTTGTGCCATTATCAGAATGGATTGTGCTAGCCCTCCCCCGGCAAGAAAAGAACCTTTTCAGACTGCCGAGAAAATCTTCAGTCGTAAGATCGCGGACCAATTCTAGATGGACTGCCTTTGTTGCAAAGCATATAAAAATCGAAACGTAGGCTTTTTCTCTTTTACGGTTTCTGTGACGTTTTTATTTTACATAAAAGGGTCCGCAATAATCAACGCAAAACATTCAGAAGGGGTCGAGAATGAGAGTATATTGGTATATTGGCGGTATATTGGTATTTTGAAGTCTGCCTCCCACTTTAATAACACTATAATCGAGAAAAAGATTCAAACATAATAGACTGCTTTTCTTATCTATGGGTTCTCCGCGAGAAAGTGCACTCATTTCTTTGGAAAAAATTATATTTTGGACGGTTGTAAAAATATTGTTCATCGCGGTATCAACCTCTATACTCGAGAGAGGACCACTTGATCTTTCTGATTCATTTTTTGCTTTTAAATTTTTATTGGAACGATTCCAATATGCTACTACGCGTTTTAGTGTTCTTAGACTCGAATATCTTCCGAACAGATTCTCATTGATGGGGGATTGACCATTTTTCTTGCTTGAGATTGTTCGTTTTTCCGGAATTTCTACCGAGTTTACTTTAGTTTTATGCCACATGCTGCAATCTTGATCTAACCAAGCTGGACCGTCTTTCCAAATTTTTAATTGCAGAAAATCCTTAGGATATTGACAGCGTGATATCGAATCCGCTGGATCATCTTGTGTCGGCACATGTAGCCATCCATGAGGCTGTGAGATTGTATTAATTTCCGCTATCCTATTTGCGGAAAAGGTTTGCAGCGTGTGTGGCTCAGTTTTAATCCAATTTAGAGTGATCGTGGAATCCGACCAAAAAAAATGTCTTATCGACAGGCATTAGAAATGATTGAGTTGTGGATGTATACAATTTGGTTAATAAAACTGCTGTGCACAATTCCAACTTCGGCAATGTGACAGATTTTAAAGGAGCGACGCGTGCCTTGGCACATATCAAATCTCAGTGATGTTTGCCCTTATCATTGGTAGAGCGTAAGTAGATACAGGCTCCGCAGCCTTTTCGGCTGGCCCTGCTAAAGCCGTGAATCTGAGTTTCGACAGTATTGGGAATAGTAATACATCGACCATAATGAACCTCATTCAAAAGAGGAAGTTGATTTTGAAATTCAACCCATGCATTTTCTAAATCTAGGGGAACTGGATCATCCCAGCCGATTTTAGTTTTCCATAGCGATTGGATGAGGATTTTCGCTGAAATGACGACTGGTCCCAGCAAACCTAACGTATAAAAAATGGAATCGGATTGAGGGTCCCAATAAAGACTTCAAATTTTGATTGTCCCTGTTGGATCAAAAGACATGTGATTATTTCCCGAATCGCTGGGAAACTCTTTGGTTAATCGAGGATCATTTGATCCCCATTTCTTAAGATGAAATCCACCTTTGTGCAAACAATTTATTCAAATCATCGCGAAGTTGGAAGGCCTTCTGCAAGGATTGAGCCCCTGTTAAAAGGTCGTCGACGTATAAGTCGCGTTTAAGAACTGCGCAAGCAATCGGATGTGAGTCGCGCTCGTCGTCTGATAGCTGGTGCAGAGTACGAGTCGCGAGATAGGGGGCGGAAGCTTTTCCGAACGTTACTCTATTTAAGTTGTAAATTTGTATAGGTTCGTTAGGGGTTTCACGACAAATTATTTTTTGATAAGCGCTATCCTCGGGATATACCTTAATTTGGCAATACATCTGCTCGATGCCGGCCGTGAGCGCAAATAAAAATATCCTTAATCTTGTGAAGATCGAAAGAAGATCGTCCTGAATAGAAGGACTGACCATGAGGCACTCGTTCAGAGATACACCTGAAGACGATTTCGCAGAAGCGTCGAAAACAACGCGAGTTTTAGTAGTGAGGCTGGTCTCTTTGACGACCGCGTGATGAGGGAGATAGTAACCCTTATCAACAGAATCTTTGAGCGATAGTGACATGTGGCCTTCTGACAGATAGCTTTTAATGCACTCAGAATATCAAACCTTTAGGAAAGGGTTTCTTTCAAGTTTTCTTTCAACCGTATAGAGGCGTTGAAATACAACATTGCGCGAGTCCGCGAGTTGATCTAATTTATCGTTAAATGGTAGTTTCACGATATAGCGGCCGTCGTCATCGCGCCGAACGTGATTCGCAAAATGTGTTTCACAAGCTTCCTCTTCTTTCGAATGCTTGGAAGTCGTTTGCACTGGGTCTAATTCTCATAAAATAGTCAATTTTTCGCCTTCATTAAAAAGACAAAACATTTGTGTGGAACGATAATTCGTTTTGCGATTTCGATTATAAAACCTACCTGCGATAATCCACACTAAGATAGTTTTCTGTAGGACGGCAGTGTGCCCTTTTATTCGTAATTGTCCTGTGCGTAAAAGTAAATACGCGAATTCTGCGACAATAATGATATCAACAGGAGCTGGCTCATGAAAATTTGGGTCAGCTAAAAAGGTGTTAGGCAGAATTTTAAAATGATCTCTATCAAGAGGCATACTGGGCATTGCATCCGCAATTTGATTGACAACTAAGAGTTGAAGATTGTATTTTTAATATCAAATCTCGATTTTAATGTAGCTGATGTCGCGAATTTAATGTTGGTTTGCATGTGATCTAATGATGAGGGTGGAATCTCAGAAGGAGTTTCACGCAGACCAAGTCGCGACACGCAAATATTTGTGATAGTGCACGATTGAGCGCCTCCGTCTAACATGATACGACAGGATTGATATTTACCTTGACCATCGCGAATATAGACGATAGCGGTAGCTAGATACACTTCCGACGGGACTCCTAAATGACAGGTACTTGTGGAAGCTACAGGCTTAGAAGGTGATTTGACCTGATTCTCATTTTTTTGTTCAAAATGTAACAAAGAATTGCGCCGTTCATGACATTTTTGATATCCCCTTAAACGACAATCTACTGGACGGTGGGAACTGCGTAGGCAATTCACGCACAAAGACGCATTTTTTACGGCAGTGAAATGCTCTTGAGTGCTTAACTTTAAAAAATGCATGCATAGATAGCATGATCTCCCTGACACATAGGGCATAATCTTTGCATTCTGGTATTTTGTGTGTTCGAGGGAATCGTAGCCGAGAAGGCACGTGGTGGGTGTGTACCGTGACCTGACGCGGGTCTATCATGGACCTCTTGACCTTTGTTCGAAAAATTTTGTGCCTGAGAGGACCAAGTGATTCCAATTTGCGCTCGACGCTCTAAAAATGTGGTTCAATCTTTTAAGGTCGATATTTTCGAAGTTCCGGCGAACTCTTACCATTTCTCGCGGAGGTTAATTGGAAGTTTATCTTTAATAATATGAATGAGAACTAAGTCCCATTAATCGACTGGTTGATTTATCGCACGCAAAGCTCTAACGTGTTTCTGTAAATTATCTAATAAAGCACGAACTGACAATTCTTTTGAGACAAATGGAATGTTAAAAAGAGCTCTAACGTGATTCTCCGCGATGAATTTGTGATTGTCGTAGCGATCGGTAAATAATTTCCATGCGATTTCGTGATTTTCTCTGGATGATTCTAGTAAAGCTATCACCTCGGCTGCTTCGACTGTGACACATGATTTCAAATAATGGAATTTAAATATAGGTGGAACATGAGGATTTGTGTGTACCATAGAATTGAAAGTGTCTAAATCCTAACCAGGTATCAAAGGTTCCTGAAACGGACGGCAAACCGAGTTAAGGAAGATTTGGGTCCAAGAGAAAATGACCTGCATGGCCTGGAAAACCGGCGTTCTCTTAAGACCTTAAAGTTCATACTTGCCTATGTTCTGCGTTTCATTCACAATTGCAAAAACAAATTGGAACAGCATATTGGTCCTATCACCATGAATTAACTCGAGGCTGCAGCCAAAACAATCATTCAAATGACGCAATCCGACGCATCTCTTAAAGAAATTGATTCTCCGAAAAAAGGAGATAATATCGATAATAAAAGTCGACTTACCCCCTTAAAACCATCCCTAGACAAACAAGGAATCCTTAGAGTAGGTGATAGACGAGCCCATTCGAAATTGCCTGATGAACAAGAACACTAGATTCAATTGCCATCTAATCATCATGCCACTCGGCTTATTATTCGTGAAGAGCATGAAAGGCTCAAACATGCGGGAACTCAAGCGACCTTATACTCCGTCCGCGAACAGTTTTGGCCCCTCGACGGTCGAAACGTCACGCGTATTATTGTTCATAAATGCTTTCGGTGTTTTTGTGCAAGACCGCAAGGCGTAGATTACATTATGGGAGATCTTCTCCGAGAACGCGTGTCTTACTCTCGTCCTTTTCTTGATGACGGTGTTGACTACTGTGGGCCGCTGTACATCAAGGAAAAACGCTTCCGGAATCAAAATAAGCTCAAAGTTTTTGTAGCCGTTTTTGTCTGTATGAGCACCAAAGCAGTGCACCTTGAATTGGTCAGCGATCTGACCACAGAAGCCTTTACCGCTTGCTTAAAAAGCGGCGGTAAAATCTTCCGAAACACCATCTTTCTCGAACGGTGGGAGACACTTTGTTAACTTTCGAGCAATTGGAAACATTAGTTATTGAAATCGAAGCTATTCTCAACTCTCGACCTCTCTCACCAATGTCTCCTGATCCTAATGACCTTCAACCTCTAAGTCCTAGTCACTTCCTGATTGGTGGTCCTCTAACGAGTTTTCCTTAGATGGACCTTACGAACACAGCCGCAAATCAGCTATCGGCCTGGCAGCACGCACAAAAATTGCGCCAGCATTTCTGGAAGAGATGGCAGAAGGAGTATCTCCATCACCTAATAATTCGTAGCAAATGGCAAACTGATGCAAGTCCTTGCATTAGGTTGAGCACCATGGTCGTTATCAAGGAAGATAACCTCCTACCTTTGCAGTGGAAACTCGGTCGAATTGTCGACACACATCCTGGTCCAGACGGCATCATCAGGGTAGCGACTGTAAGGACTGATACGGAGGAGTAAAAGCGCTGTATCAAAAAGCTCTGTCCTCTGCCTATCGAGTATCTTTCAGAAGCAGCAGGAGTGGAGAAATCTTCACAATAATTGACTCTCAAACAATTGTAGACTCTGTATTCAACGAAACCATGTTTTTCCACTTACAATTTATTGTATTTCATTGATTTCTTCACCTTCATGTAAAATGTGAATTTGTTTTTTCTATGTTTATTATCAGTTTTTACTTTCTACATGTAAGTTTAGCACTTTTGTTGAACGTGGTCGTTCAAAAGAGGCCGGCATGTTGAGTCGCAGAACCTTCATTGAATAAATTTTTGGCTATTTCAAATCATTCCTAAATTCTTCTTCATTTTAAACTCATATTTCGTTTCTAATCTCCTCTTCTCAAGTTTCGGCACGTTTTGAAATCTTATTTTATCCTATGTACACCTTTGTAAATTTATAATCCTTCGTCTCTATTCACTTACCAATTTCGAGAATAGCCTTGCAAGGGCAATTTAGCTTCAGCCTTAAAAATCTTCGAAATGTCCACAATAAAATTGTACAGCCTGTTTCCTCTGCCAAAGTATTTAGTTTGAGAAAATTTATGACGTATTCACAGATGTTTAGAAAATACCTAGATTTAGGAAGGACCCATTACAAGGGCATCACCCCTATCTCCCACTACTCTATTTCCTTAATTCCTATTTCCACCTATTTCCGCCTCCAATCTCACTTTTCCTCGACCAAATCGACAAATCTTCTACGTCATCAATCCTCCCAATTTACCAAATTTTCCATTTTTCGCACCCTTCCTTTTGCTTCATCGCCCTCAGTCGTTTAATTGCATTTTGTCGCTCGTATCGAATTCATCTCCCCTAAAACGTCACTTGTCCGTCACTTTGTAGCAACCTTTTACAAAATTATACAGTCCATTATATATTGCTTGTGTGTATACTTATCCATATTATATATACAATAAATATATGTATTATTCCTCCAAGTTCTCGTTCTTGTTTTCTTCACCAACCTTTCGCGAATCGAGAAACTAAAAGTAAGCAGAAACAATATCAAAGCAACAAGAAGCGAACGCGCTGAGATTTGTTCGTTCGCGCTCGTGGGCTCGGAGCTACTTAACTCTGAGGTTTATTCCAAATTATTATTATTATTATTGTCGGTTTGATTCAATGAAAAAGGGGTAATCTCTTATAGGTATATTCAAGGGTCAGTATGTTTGGCTATGGTATGGCTATGTGGTGACGAAATTGTTTATTGTTTATGTAACTGAAGCAGGACGGAGCAGGACGGAGCAGGACGTGTGATGCTCGAAGGTTATTCTTAAAAAATGTTTGACATAAGAAAGACGTGCCACCTGAATACTCCTAAATGATACTTACTTTTTTTACTCAATTTTACATAAAGTGCTATTTCGACAACGTATTTCATATAATTATATTTTTCTTTATTGGAAAAAAATTGTCAAGCTATGTCAAAATTATTTTGTGAATGTACATAACAAGAACGGGATTTGTTTGGAAAAAGTCCCATCGGGGCCCCAAATATGCCCCTGACATTCATTAGAAATGGGGAAGGATCCTTGTTGGGGGCCTCATCAATCTTTCTTTGGTGACTTCCAACAATATTTCGTAACCAAACTGTGTATATTTCACTCTGTAACTGTATTTCATCCCGTGTATTGCGCGCCGAAGATCCTGTGAGATCCTCAAAGCATAGAAAATATTTATGCATCTATCATCTTAGAAAACATATGTTTCTTCCCTATTTTACAACGCTGTGTTTTTTAGATTCTAATCGTGAGTTGAAGTCTTCACAAAATGTGTATTGTACACATTTTGCTCTGGGAATAATTGATACTTCAGGGTTGTTTGGAAGGGATGATATAAGTTTTTACGGAGTTTTTTACCAAGATCAGTTAGAATTTATCCAATTACACACACATAAAGAAAAAAATATATAATCTTAATAGAACGTTTCAAATAAACTAAATAATTCCTAAGAGATAACGCCTTTCCGTGCGCTCACCCCCTACCCCCACCCTCAGGGAAAACGCACACTATCAGAAGCCGGCACCCTTCATTTTCCTATCATATAGGAACAGTTTATGTGATTACATGTATAAGCGACCTTGCGAGCAATAACATAATTTTGAACATGAATATAGTGCAATATTATTTAAAAATGTATGTTTTACGGATTTTGACTCAACATCTAGAACCAATGATTTGCCAACCTCGCGACCCGTGGTCACTAGCTGTTAATTCGATCTCGGGTGTTTCCACTTTATTTTTATTAATAATTTATTTTTAATAATTTTTAATATGATAAGTCAATCGATTTACCTCGAATCTTAAAGTTATCGTGTTGACAAGAAAATTTGACTTCCGCACACACACACACACACACGCATGCGCGCATGCAAATATCCGGACTTCTGCTTGGAACATTGTTTTAAATTGTTTTCATCCAGGAACGTTTAATTATACGATTTAAACGAATTCCGAAACAGTTACCATTTAAAAGCTCCCTCTACCTTTAATTGTACGATTTTGCATGCATAACACATGCTTATTTAGCAAGAGATTGAACATACATAGTTACAAAATATGATAGATAATATTGAATGGTTACTTTCTTATGCTATAAATATCTGCTCTCCGCAATAAAGATCTCGTAAAACAATGAGTTATGGGATGAGGAACTAATCGACGCACAGTGAGGCAGGTGTATGTATTGGTATTTATCAATAAAAATGTATAATCGAAGCTTGGCAGCCGATTTTCATTCTTCAAGCTTTCTTAGTGCTTCTATTCGAACATTACTTTTGTTATACATATCATATATCCAAGCTTCTATGACTTTCTGACACGCAAGAAACCAGTAAAGAGAAAGTTTTAGTTCTTCATGAAGTGAACTATTTCATAGGGAACTATTTTATGTTGGTAAGTGGAATAATAATGTATGTAAATTGAGATATTTTAGCTGTGATGTTAGATGATGGACGGGAAGCAAAATTTGTATGTCTCATACCTAGTCATTATTTGCATTAAATATGAACATATATGTAGGTATATAATGCTTTTTCTGTAGAACATCTGAAACATTATTATTGTTCATAAATGACACTTTTTATCAAGGAATAATTAATTGCATTTTCATTACTTGACCATAAGTTTCTAACCTATATTAGGGCCCTAAAAAAGCATAATTAATTCGTTTTATTGATGAAAGTCCCACTTCAGCGTTAGTAAAATGTGTTCTAGAATTTGTATATTTCCATAGTTTTTATACTTACGTGTATGTCAATTTTTCGTGTTTTTGGAGGTCACAAATTTCTCCCCAAGTAGGCTTCTTGATTAACGTAAACTGCACGATAGCATATGATCAATCAACAGGAATGACAAACGAACAATTTCATGTGTTCGAGCCCTTTCTAAATTAAAGAGAATTTGAATTATTTCGCTTCTTCAAATTATTTTCCCTTAGCTGACCTTAAAAGATATTAAGAATTTCAGGATGATTTTAACTGATAAAAATACGGAAAAAAATCTGCCCACCGCGCAGGCACATCTTCATCATGCGCTTTGCACGCGGTTCGCTTCGCTCGAAGATTTGAGCGCGCCCGAGGAGCGCGTTGGTCGAGTGTCGCGATCCGCGATCGGAAATAAATTACCCTGGTGCTACGCGCTCGATTTTTTGACTTCCCTATATTTGTGTAAAAACCTTTTAATACTAAGAAGCAAAATGTCGATTACTGTAATTCGATTATTGCGAATTCCCTTTCGTCAAAGCTTCTTCGGCTTTAACGAATAATTTCTCATCGCGTGTCTCGTGCTGGACACTCGATCAAAATTCGTCAGGAACGCGAATTCTCTATATTTTCGTTAACTCTAATGTATTAAATGTATAATATTTTTCTCTTCTAACGAATAGAGCAGAAACAACGCATTCTATTGAAGAATGATTGATAAAAATTGTATAGATCTTGGTCGAATTACGACTTTTCTCTGTCGATTTTCTGTCTCAGCCTCCGTCATTTTCTCAAAAATTTTATTATTTCATTTTCAAAGTAATTTTATCTAATCGAAATGGAAACTGCGTATTTGTTTTTCCTCAGCTTTTGACTTTTGTCCAATAATTCCAATTTCTTTATTCTTACTATGGTTTTTTATGAATGAAGCAAAAAATACTTGTTCTATCAAAAAGTAATTTGATCAAATTTATAGATCTTTTTTGGTTGTACAATTTTTGTTCGATTATATTTTTCCATACCTTGCATAGTTCAAACAAAAAATAAAATTTTTATTATTTCTCACTATTTTTTGTGCGAACGAAATTTGAATTTTCGATTTTTGGAAGGAATTAAAAAACTTCTTATAATAATCTTATAGAGCTACAAAAAATAAATATTTGTTCACCTTAACTTTTTTCTTTATCGTACGTTATTTGGCTCAAAATTTGCGTTTTACTTCGTATTTTGGAGTTTTCAAACTGCTATAACTCTGGCAGTTTTTTTTTCATAAAAAAATTAATGGGATGGATTTTTCCGCTTTTTAAGTACTGAAGGAACCCGTACTTTTAATTTTTAGGTCATGAAAAAAATGGTCTAAAAAATTTTGTTAATGCTCTAGCTCTGAATTTCCATTCAAATAGCTGTCATCAATCATCATCAAATTAATTTTACTTGTTAAGGGTCCTAATAAACAACTTTTCCATATAATTAAAATTTCAATTTCCATAATTTCATTTTTGTAATCTACCCCATACGGGCTTGATCTTATTTGTACTTCCCTACATTTATATACAGAGCTTTAGAAACTCGATAGCGAAATTTCGACTACTTTAATTTGATGATTGTGAATTTTCTTTTGTTAAATCTTCTCCGGCTTTAACGAATACATTCTCAAAGCTGTCTCGTGCTACGCCCTCGATCAAAATTTGTCCGAAACGGTAGAGGAGTTTTGTTGCCCAATTTTTTTCATATGTTGTGTACTTTTTATAGAAATTTAATTGTTTAATATTTTATTTTATACGATTGAAACAAAAACTGCACGTTCAATCGGATAAGTTGTAACAAATTTTCGAGATCGGAAACTACTTCTTGTGCATAATTTTGGACCAGAAAACATTATCCTTCTTACAATTTCCCATTCTGGGTAGAAATTTTCGAAAAAATCATTAACTTTGATTTCATGAAAATATTTTTTTCCAATTTGATTGAGTACATGTACCTTTATTCCCACTCTAGAATATTTCTAGATTCTCCCAGGAAATACCTCTTATTTTTTTATTGCATCTTGCGTTGGTCGCAAGAAAAATTAAGAAATTGTATCTTCCAAGTAAATATTCAAGCGGCTAGAAGAATGGTTTGGCCCTAATGAAGTTGCGATGTGTCTTCTATTTTTATAGTTTTCACGGATATTCATCGGGTATATTTTAGAAACTCTTGCTTTTATGTGAAGAAGACATTCCTTAGTTCTTGGCTGATCAAATCATTTTTTGTTCAAAAGAATTTCCTTCGGAAAAATTGGGGGGCATCTGAGAAAATGGACTAATAATGTATTTGAAAAAAGACTCCAGCATTTTGACATTTTTGATTTTTGTTATTTTCTGGAGAATTTTCGAAGGAGGCAAAATCAAACTCACTAGGTTCAGAGAAGAAAATTAAAATATCTCGATTTGGTTAAAACCTATAAAGGTTTTAGGAAACCATAAGTTCTTTTAATGAATCGGAATTCCAAATGCTCAGATCTGCAATTTTTTTAACAAGAGAATATGTGTCGTCTCATTTCCTCTGAAACAATACACTCTCTTGACTTAAAGTTGACTTAAGGTTTCACTGTCTTCCTAATTGGAAATAAATTCAGTCGGTGAAGATGAATAAGAACGGATCTGAATTATATTATCTAAGTCTAGGTCTGGTATAATAAGTTCTCATAATGATATGAAGACCCTATAGTATGTATTAATTTTTCAGTTTTTGG
>WSXT02038576.1:0-13431 GCA_011762715.2 Neuroterus valhalla
TATATATATAGCTTTCAAACTGGAAAATTGTTACCCCTCTTCTGAGAAAGCTGTTTAGAAGTCCCCCTTTGATGTATGTACACATACGAATCTTAAATATACTCACCGAACATAGAAGAGGCGAGAAAGTAAAGTCAACTACGCAGAGGTAACAAATTTCACTTACCATGTTTCTGATGCTTGCCAAATCATGAATCGGATATCGGACATCTGTGCAAGTGCATACAATAAGGATGTTTTCGGAATATTTGTTTATACTCCCTCTCTTTTACGAGCTCAAAGTTCTTTTTATGACCTCCCCTCTATTCCTTTACACACCTCACTACTAACCAGCGGTAAGGAGTACATACAGCTTGAAGTGGTTTGTGAACCACCAAGAGCAACAGCTTCCTAGCACTTGAAGAACCCATTAAACTATAGAGGTGCTGGACTCACGACTCTCCGCGGATCGCCGAAGCTTCTCCAGAGCGTGAGGCGGGAATCAAACCCACAACCAGACGGATTGTATTCCAAGCTTATGCCTTAGCCTTCATGACCAACTGATCATTCTCGGTGAGGATCTTCTCATTCGGGTCATGGGGGAAGCATCGTGCGAAGCAAATAGATACCGCATAAAGGTGTCCTTTTCGCAACTATAGGTATGACGCATATATTAGGAAACCTACTGTAATTGGAATATTCCAAACTAAACAGCTGCGCATTGGGACTCGAACGTCTTCCTTTTGTAGAATCGCGCAGTTAGGAGTGTAAAGCCTGTTTAGATGGAAGCGTGATGAACTATTCTCAAATGATACCTAAAGAATAATTTAATAAGGTGACATGCACGTGAAAAAATGTATCTTCAGTGACTGACTCTTCGAAAAACAGATGAATTTATCGGCACCCAATCTCTCATATCATCCAATCTTCAATTTTATCTTTTATTTCCCAATCTTCAGTAATTCAAGAATAGTAAATGAAGGAGATCAGAATGTTATCAGTAACTGGTAATTACATCAGATAAATAATGTGATACTCGTGTTTCTCATAAGGCCTCAACCTTATGTCAATGCCGCATGATTAGATGCTTGAGTACAAATTCATGAAAAACCGATAATATCTTAGAATTTGTTATTGATTACAACGAAAAAATATTTCCGAGTAAATTGTCTTTATTTTACTTTTCTTATTGCTGAGACGACCTCAAATTAGACCTTGGAAATCCATATCCCGAAACATGGGATCTAAACAGTTATCCAAAAAATTTAATCAATGTCACTATCCAAAATTGAACAATGGTTGCTTAGCCGAAATAATCTCTGCATAGTGGAAAAAATCATACATATTTTTTCCAATATGTGAAATTTGTTTGCCATGACAACAATAATTATATCAGGAGAGAGTCCTTCAGATGTGAGTCACCTCCTACCGATCAGCAAATAAAAGGCTGTTGAAATCCATGAACGTGAACTTGTGACTGTTATTCATCGTATAATACTTTTATGTTTGCAAATATCATATAGAGTTTCGTTTCGGATCTTGCTTTCAGTGACCTTTGATGAAAACGGGCTTTGCTTCACCTACCTCAAAGGTTGAGAGTCAATGTCACACAAACCATCTTCATTACGGTGCAAACAAGTTAATTCCTCCGGTCAAAAATGACCGTCAATAACACTCGAGTTGGTTCCCGGGTCGACCCAAGGCCCCTCTGTCTCTTCTTTCCTCTTCTACTCCCACCATACCAAGCTGACTCACGAGTCGGTTGCGGCGCTTACTTAATAATCCTTTGCCCTTCTCTGATCTTCAACGGGCAAGAGAAAATTAAATGTGGAACTGAAAAGATGAATCATCACCCAAAGAATGTGAATTTCTAAAAGAACTGTTTAACTTCCAGAATAAAAATAATTTGGAAGAAAAAGATTTCATTCAACCACAAAATACTTAACTTCAACAAAATATTTCGAACTGTCATATCATGAGTTAATAAGAAGACTTATTGATGAAAAGAAAATGTTCCACTCATATATAAAAACAAATTCATAATATTTCTACAAGCGCCTTACAAGAAAATCTTGAGGTTGAATGATCTGTTGTAAGCTAATAGCAGAAGTTAGCCTAGCTTCTTCCGCATGAATTGTAATATCAGTTCAACGAATTTGATAACACTTTTTTCCCCTTGAAACTGACTTCATCGAAGAGTCAATATTTCAGAAGGACAATCTTGATGTCTACAATCCACGTATAAGATACTTACTATGAGGTTTATGTATTTTATATAATCTTAAGAAGTACGATTCGTTCATGCGTATAGTCAAAATCATCATATCTTCATACTTCAGATTTTTCTCTGATTGGGGAAAATGAGGATTGTTTATACTCGCGTCTTATATTTGGTGTTCATTTTTAATTCTATTGGTAAATATATCTATAAAATATACTTATTATTCTATGCATATAGAATAGAATATAATATTTATTGCCCTTCAAAATAATAAATTCTATGGCAAGAGGGTGCAAAAAACATCAACAGGTAATTAATAATAACACATAATACGATAGATTTGTTCATGTAAGTCGTGATAAATGGACCTTATTTATTTTGCATTGGCGTTTCAAACAGCGTGTACACATTATTTGCGTTAAGGTTACGGGCTTCCGGGATAACATGCTCTCTACTACCTTTGTACATAGGGCAACCAGAAATTAAGTGGAGCAGGTTTTCGTTGTCTTTAGGTGACAGAACGAGCAGAGTTTATCCGGGTCTATGACCGCGGTTAAATTTTTTTTGTGTTCACAGGGACAAATCTTGAGGACATCCTAATTTTTGCAGAAGAGCGCTTTGATAAAAGTGGTATATGTAATAGCAAATAATCTTCTGGTAGACACAATCTTTAAAAGACATGTCAGTGAATCGAACTGAGGTCACTATTTTCTAAGCAAGACCAATCTTTCAGCCTACGATATCCTGCGTGCGAACTAAACATTTTGTCGATTCGTTTTGGTAAAGTCTGAGAGGTCCAAGAGGTCTACGACGATCCTTATCCATTACCTAGACCTTATCACCCTTATGACCTAGGTTCACCATTTCAGTGCTGCTTTTACAACCCGTGTAGAGATATACTTCCAACCCAGTTCGAATCTAATCATAAAACCACGCGTGTTTCTCGGAAAATGGAAAAGATTTTCGTAAAATTGTGTCTGACCTTTTCCAAGGATGTCCGGATAATTATTCAAACCGAAAACCTGAGTTCCGTATTGTAACATTCTCTTTCTGCACTTTAACAATCATCTACTTCGGACGTTACGACTCCTGAGTTCAGAGACATTCAGTTAACTTTTCTCCCTTTTAGTTTAAGTGAAATTGTTTCGGAGTTTCCTTTCCATGGGAATGTACCATGGATTTGAGGATCAACCGATTTCCAGGCTCACTCTTTTCAATTTTCAAGCCCTCAATTTTGAAATAGTTTTGGATCAAGAATTCCCTGGAAATACAATAGTGTCTGATCTCAGGATCTACCAAAGCTTCTAGTTGCGTGATATTCATTTTTTTTATCCAAGCCAAGGTTTCCAGTAGCCTTCCTATTGACGTCGCGCGCGTTTGCGAAAAACCTGAGCTTGTTGACGAGAATGCTATCAGGGATTTCGGAACAGAAGAGACATACCTATACCTCAGCGTACAAGAGATACGAGCGTACATGCAAATACAAGAGCCTCCTTCAACCAGAATGTTATTCTAATCGTTCGGCGTTGAACAAGACATCTGCGACTAATATGTCTAGCGCTCCGGTTCTACTCTATTTGTTTAGAGAGGTTTCATGAGAAAGGCTCAAGCACGAAACATTCGACATTGTTACGCGTAAGATTGTGCACATGAACAAGAGTTTGCGTATCAACTTGTGATTCAAACGGCACGCTCGATGCAGTTACATGTTTCACGCACTCGCATTTGGCCAGTGCAGATTGGCAAGATAAAATAAGAGATGGCTCATTGTTCATTTTACGCTCACCTCTTTTTCTTATCATTTATAGCCGAGATTATCTTAGAATTTTTAGCTGAATACCGTTTTACCCTGCGCAATTTTTGTATTTAGAGATGGCTTTACCACAACTACAAATTCATGAATTTGTATTGTATTTTCACAGAACTATCATCATGTATGTCGCTGAGAACAAGAGACTTTCTGGCACGTTTTGGGATGAGCAATGAACATGTTAATCATAAAGGTAATCCTTCTTTAAAAAAACGATACGCCTAATTATTAAGCCGTTCTCGACAAAAATGGACAACTTATTTTGTGTCCTTTCACATTGAAAATTTCTTAACAAAGAATCATTCGCAAGTTTAAATTCATTCCAATTATTGTGGAACTTTGACAACCCCATCTTAGTTTACAATTTCACATATTCACAAGAACCGCACGAATTCGTAACCGCATCCATTATAAAAAAGATTCTATAAGATGGGATGAGATATGATACAAAGCTCCAAGGTGCTATCTAGATGCAGTTTGCTATACTCTCGAGCCATAAGGTTCTATCACAAAGTTAAATTATTTATTGCAGCTGTCATTTCTAACCCAAGCCGGAAAGTAAGGGAAATATGATTCTTATTATCAGTAAGCGTCTCTATGTACAAACTTCCTGATTTCTAAAATTCTATCCCATGAGATTGGTAAATTTGATGATAGCATGTTTGTCTGTCCATAGTTCGAAAAAAATTTAATGTTCTGCTCCTCGTTGCAGAGTTGAGTCCGCCGTCCATAGAGACCCCTGATTCTCCTGACAGACCTGATCCTCGGTACAGGCCTACTTCTCCTACCGAGCTCCGTGATAGTGCAAGCTCTAGAGGTTCTTCTGTGGTGCATCCTCCATTACTCATACTTGGACACAAAGTTAGACAATTTGAACTTATACGACTAATTCCTCGTAAAAATCCAAACCAGCGATTCGAAATTCGGAAATATATTTTTCATGATGATAAACCAATTAAAGTGAGACTAGGAAACAGAGTCCTTGGGCCCGTGCCAACTGGAGAACAAAACGTTTTAACCACATCCTCTGGTGACGTCATTGCCATATTAGAGGGTGGCAGATATCTTCGTGGATTATATTCGCGGAAGACTTACGTAGAGAAACGGGTAAAAATAAACATCTACAGTGGCAAGATTGAAGATATGACCATGAAAGAAATCGACGAATCTCCCTTAGGCAAAAATAGCCCTATCTCTAAGAATTTCAGACTAGTGAATGTGAAAGATGACATTCCTGTTATTTATAATTTCATTTGAAATACAGTGTACTTCGAATATTTTATTGTTTTTGAACTGAGTTTTGTTAAAAGTATTGCAAGTTACTCATTTTCCAATCAAAGAGTAAGAGTAGTATTATTTTCGAGGCTTCAATCTTTGAGTAACGGGTGGGGAAAAGTTACTTCTTAACTCCGTTCAAGACTATTCCGGGGAATTTAATTCAAGTTTTTATCAGGAATAATTAAAATCGTTAAACCTGATGTTTTTAGATATTTTTGTTTACTATATAGATTTTATTCGGGTTCTTCCAGCATTCGATTAATTGAATACAATTCAAGAAATTCTAAAATCAAAAATTTGAATTTTACCGCGCCACCACCACGACCGCAACGTTCCATATGTCACATTTCGTATGACGCGTGTGCGTGAAAGAGTGTGACTTATGTACCTACCTAATTAATTCTTTTGGGCGATGGAGTGTGTAGAGCCCAAGCCTACTAACCCAACCAACCTAACCTGAAATCTTATATGGATTCACACAATGAAAACAGGTGTATTTCCGTGACAAAGCTCAATTTGGTAGAAGCAATATCTTTTAAATACCAAACTGATTCTAACGCTCTTCAAAATAAAATACGAGAACAAACAACAGAAGGAATGCATATAAAAATAATCTTCGTTAAAGTTTTAAAAAGCACCTAGCAAAAATGAGGATGCAAAACTATTGTGCGACACAAAATCATTGCGCTTTATGAACAGGCGTTTACAACGAATAAATACCTAATAATCTTAATTACCTGCCTACTGAGTACTTTTTATTTCATTTATATTATAGATATAGATATAGGTTATAGATTATATTATAGATCAATTAAAAATTACTTCTCTGCACCTGTGATTTAATGGTGGGATTCATGTTAACTAGTTAACCGAGGAATCGCGTGTTCAAGAATCGTTCGTACGAACATAACTAATATTTACAGGATGAACCTTTGTTTTGGCTTGAGCAGCCGATTATACATTGTTACTAGATAATACTGCAGCTTCTATCGTTGTCAACGAATATTGGCTATGAATGGTGAAGTGGCAGCGGAGTTAGGGCATACCGCAGTCCATTCCCGATCCTATTCTAAATTGCGATATTAAGATACATTCCAACATAAGAAATATTTTTATGTATTATGGCTGCACTGCCTGTTAGTGCAGCGACAACGGAAAAATCTTTCTCTTCGTTACGAATTATCAAATCGTGGCTAAGAGCTTCAATAGCTGAAGACCATCTAACCGGACTGGCACTCCCTCACGTCCATAAAAACTTACCCATTGAGTAGATGAAGTGATCACGCGTTTTGGGAGAAGACATAAAAGAAAATTTGATTTTGTTATTTGCATGTAGGTAGGTAGTTTTAAGTACAGTACTTACATTTATCAATAAAATACCTACTTTTTACTTGTATCTATTATTACAAAAATTAAAATACGTGTAGCAGTTGCCTTTTAGTTTTGGTCAGATTAAGTCAGGGACTTATTCGATAGTTCTTACACTCTCATTCTAAATGAGAACTTTTGATTTTATGTGAAAATCGACTTTCGTAGATTCAATGGAATCTCCAGATTTTGAGACCCCCTGAGTCAGAAAAAAACGATTTTCACGAAGATGTCTGTCTGTCTGTAGTCGTTAATCTGTAGACTCGATAACTTTCGGAGGAATATATTGGGTTGTGGTTTGGCACGTTTCCAAGGACGCAAGGGAAAGGACGAGTTCGTTAACCAGCCATTTTTGACCTATGGTACTGGTTTCATCCATCGGAATAGCTTTTTAAATGATTAAAAATTCACATTTCTGCTCAAACTATGCAAGGTGCAAAAAAATCTTAAGAAGCAAAATTATTCATTTAAACAATTTTTCGAGACCACTTTTTTCATCAGATGCAGGAATTTACTGTTCCTGGAACCCCAAAGTTTGGAACTTTTGGGAGTGTGAATGTGTGACTTATGGGTCTTAAAGCTTTGATCTTCCATCGACGTCACAGTTTCTTTCAGAAACAATTAAAATCACGCAATAACAATTTGCAATAATATGAACTCTTGCTGCAATAAGATGATTGAATGGATCGCTTGAATTCATAAAAATTCCTGATATCATTTAAGAAATTATGAAGTCATTCTTTTCATTAACTAAATCCGAAATGAGATCTTACACAAAGCGATGAAGATGATGATCTCGCTACGCGCCTACCGCCCTAAATGCGTGCAGTCTACCAGTTACTTGGTGACGGGCCGTCATAGCCTAAACATATCCTCGTGACTTGATGTTACTTGCATCTAAGTTCTATCAATAAATGGTTGATTTTTAATTATGATGTTCGTCCTTCTATTCAGTCAACTTGTGCTTGTGTAGGAGCACATAATATCTAATGGAGCAGATATTTAACGTTTGTGTAGTACGTTTCCATTACCTACCACAATTCTACAGTTGGTGACCCCGACTGAGCGACGAAAATGAACGCCTGAGACGCCGTTTGGAATCTGCAAGTAATAAAGCTACTCTCTCATAAAAACCCGGCATGACGGCCACTATTGATTCAACATCATCGTCACCAACGCAAATTTTGACCAACATTTCTCACTTGTCGAACTTTACTCTTCACTTAACTTGAATTCCTCGAACGGACGCTCCATCACGACGCCATGACGCTTCAACGAAGTTCGACTGGCTTCTACAACATTAATCTCTACAATCCTGCACTCCTGTGAGCCAGCGAAACCATATCCCGCAACATTTTTCCATTTAGAATTTTTTTTTAAGTGTAAGCCATTCTTGGTAATTTTCTATAAAATTCCTTTGTAAATAGATTGTAAAATAGGTAAATCAATTTACGACGAATTCTACTTTTACATAAATCGGCCTCTTTTCAAATGTTCTGTGTTTGCAGATTATCGTTTTTTTTCTAGAAATTTCCCGTCCTCAAAATTTGACATGTTTAGAAAATTGCTTCGCACACATTAAGACAATTCTATGAATTTTATCACAAGTTTAAATCAGTTTAACGCATTTTGACATGCGTCATCACAATTTTTTAGAAATTCTGTCGTTATTCTCGACTATCGAATTCCTCGAGTCGAGGAAGGACAACTTAGTTCTTACAAAGTATTCAAAATTTTCAAACGAAGAGATAAATGTTCATCCGATAAAAATGACTTTAGGACGATTGCATCTGAACTTTGAACTTAAAATTAAGCTCCTGGTATTAGGTAGAATGAGAGAAGGATTTTCCTTGCTCATTCCTAATTTCAAATCGTTCGGATGGAACCGTTATGAGCATATTTTTTTCTCATATTAGGGTAGAAATGGAAGCCGAAAGTGTTGATGTCGGATTTTGCGGAAGCGTTTTATAATGCATGGCTGGAAGTAATGCTGCCAGCTGAATTCAGGTAGGTTTGATAATGTCCAACGAATAATAATAACCCGGAAAGGAACAACTTACTAAATCATATCTTTCTAATTGCAGATTATTTTGCACATGGCATGTTGATCGAGCGCAGACAACCAATTTTCTAAGAGCTGGCTCCAAAAAGACGCAGGTAATAAATTCTTTCTAGAATGTGTGTATTTGAATGCAGACAAAGATTTTTTGAGGTTATCTCAAATTTAATAAAAATGTTTTCAGGTGGTTGTGTATCAACAAGCTCGTGCCTGCATGCAAGATGCAGATGAGGCTGTTTTTGATTTCATGATTCAAGGAGTTCTAAAATTATTGGAATCAGATACAATTACATCTGATTATGCAAATTACTTCAGAGAAAATTATTTACACAATGGAATGGTCTAGGCGTACTGCCACCTTTTACATTCTGGTCTTAATTCGACCATGAATATTGAACCAATGCACAGGACTATAAAGTATTTATATTTACACGGAATGCACAATGAGAGATTAAATGAAGCAATCAATGCTATAATAAAGTTTGTGCGTTACACATTATTCGAGCAATAATTACGCTGACAAGGAAAGTGAACACCTTGATATTAACACTATTATAGCAACTGAAACGGCTCGGGAGGTGCCTTCTTCGTCTTCCGCTGAAATGTATACAGTGAAAGGGGGGAAAATCAGCTGCAAATGCAAATTACTTTGCTTCGCCTGCAACGAATGCATTCAGCAATATTCATGCAGCTGCTTAGATTCCGCAATCGAATGGAACATGTGCAACCATATTCATTTAGTTGCCAAATCCGCAAAAGCCTTCAGCCTCTCGGGCAGACAAAGCTGCTATAATTTGAATCTGCGGAAAACTATCCGATTTTCTATTGATATTATATCTTTGCCAGGCCGATTGGCATCTCTCGACTGCAACAATAAGAATCGCATGTTCAGGATCTCAATTTCCGGCAACTGGCGCAGTCATAAATGAGAAAACTCTCATTAGAGGTACAATGTGAAAAATTGAAGCCGTTTATCAGAAATGTACCCAATAATCGAAATCTTGATTTCGAGAAAAATAAGTAAAAGGCAATGAGATTGAATTTCAATTTTCAGGAGAAGGGATCCAAATAATTATTCTGTTAAGATCCCTATCCACAATGCATATTCTGTATGACTTTTGGAGGAATAAACCATAGTTTTCTGTGGTAATTCATTACTAGCATATTTTTATTGCATAATTTAATAGAAGAAGCCCCTTTTTAACAAACGGCACTTATTTTTGAGTTTTTATACGAAAATTGCAGTTTTTATATTCTGCACATATTAAGCCTTTCAGCTTGAAACTTCCTGAAGTTTGTTAACTTCTGAGGCTTTGGACCCACTCGGGGCTGGGGTTCTTGGTGGTTCGGAACCCATCTTAAGCTGTAGGTCCCCCTTACTTACTACTAAGGTAGTGGTAGGGTGTGTAAAGAAATGGTGGAGAGGTTCAAGGAAAATGTAACCCTCAAGGGACACATCGAATCAATCTATCAACAAGATCCTTACCAATAAAATGTTTATAATTTTTAAATAACGATTTTTCAAACAGATTGCAAAAATTTTTCATTTCTCTGCTGAATCATACCGATAAAAAAGAAGCTCTTGATAAATTGGGAGCAGTAATGGAACTGTGTGCACCCGTCGGTGCACACAGTGCACCAATGGGCGCAAAGGCGTTTGTACTCAATCAAGAAAACCAGAAAAAAACGAGAAGGAGAACTGACCAAGCCTAACAGTCAAGAAACAAATGAAATCGCATAGCAATCAATGAAAGAAGATATAGATTTACAAAAAATTACACTAAATATTAAAACATTTCTTTTAATTCAATTTGTAAATTTTCGACAACAAACATTTTACGAATAAGAACTTCTTTTACATTGCAGAAAAGGACAAATTGATTGTTAGTTCAACTTTTTCTTTCATGTCCAAAAAAAAAAGTTGGAATTATTATTTCAAGTTCCAATTAGAATATCACTTTTAGAAATCTAAGAACAAAATTCAAACAACTTCACTTCTTTCGATATTGAAATAAATATGATTTGAAATTTTTCGAATTATTCGAACCGGCCGCATGGTGCTGTTGGCCCAAGCGCTGGTCGGATCATTAACCTGCATTGCGGCTCCAGTGAGGATGGGACCCGTCGTTGGGCGGCGTCGGAGGTCGTGGAAGTAGCTGATCAGCTGGCCCGTTCCTCCGAGCGTTTCTATCCTCACTGTTTGCGCTACAGGCCGTCCTTTCCCTATGGTCTCTCGCTGGTGGAGGAGCCTTTCGGTGCGTTGTCCGGCTGCGTTTAGCCGGTTAATGGCAAACGATGATAGCCGTAGAACGTGTATGGCTTGAAGCCATATTGACAAAAACTTTCAGAAACAAAGAAAAACACACACATTAAACACAAATATTGGAACGAATTCCTTATACGAGGGTAGAGAGATTTCGTGGGTAGAGAGCTCATCCTCAAAAAGTATTTTGGCACCTTAACGCTGAGGAGCGTTATTGACTTTAGAATATGATACAGGTTGAAATTTCCACGAGCATTGTTGGAGCAGCGCTAGCATTGGGGACGCCGGTTAGAATTTGTTCGAGCATTGTTGAGGAGCTTAACAACAAATCTTGAACCAAAAAAATCCGGCTACTTTTGCGATTTTTGCTATTCTATTATCGTTCCGTAATAGAAGTAAAAATCGCCCGATTTTTGCGATTCTGGTTTTGTTGTACTGATAATTATGAAGGATTTCGAATGTACATAGGCATTCTTGGGTTTCCTCGTTGGAAACATCATATTCTTCATCATCAGGCCAGGTCTGGTTCTCGTGCCAAACCTTCTCTCCGTACTGGGTCCACGGCTCCTCATACGCATCGCCCTTCACTCATACTTGGATTTTAACATGAAGTTATTGGGCTTATTCGGATTATTGCCAACACGACTCTGCACCGGCGATTCGAAATTCGAAGATACGCTGTTCCTGCCGATAAGCCGATTCACTTGGGACATGACCGTAGGAGCTTCAAGCCTGTGCAAACCGAAGAAAAATATATTTTAACAACATTCCCTGGTGACGTCGTTGCAATATTGGAAAAGCCATTTTCCCGTGGAACATATATACAAAAACTATTCTCTGATAAACGGGTGAAAATAAACATAGACAACGGCGTGATTACGGAAATGACCACAGAAGAAATCCGGAATCTCCGATAGGCGAAAATCACCCAATCTCTAAGAATTATATAGTTAATATGAGCGATATCCTCTATCACCGTCATTTGATTTTCGATTTTTATGAACCACAACTTTGTGGATTGTTGTCAGCATGCAATACCAGGGATACAATTGGAAAATTTTCCTGCCGTTTTCTGGAAATAAAAAGTAAAAACATTCACATCCACAGCAAATGCGCTCAACAGTACTTGTAATATTACAAAAGGCTGTCACACCAAAATTAAACCCACGGCTAAAATGTCTGATACTATTTCCAGATTTTCAAAAATCGCCTTGCCGTATAAGCGTCGTTGGTATCACCGAAACCAGGTTTCAGCTGATCAATAATCAAACGTAATTTATGTTTGGAAGCTCAGAAAATCACGCCATATAGATCAAATTTATGAACACGACTTATTTTCTTTGGACTACCCTGACTCTTATCAAAGTCTCTCGAAAGCCAAATGAAGAAGGCAAAAGAAGACAAAGATATTTAACTCCAGCATAGGCGGACTGCATATGGAATAACTATTAATCCGATGTTTCAGTTTATTTTAGATTGGATCATTTTTTATTCTTAATTCTTCCGTTCAATTTTTTCTGATTCCAGTTAGCTTTCGGTTGAATCTCCACATTTAACTTTCTTGTTTGAATATTTGGGGGACAAGTATTGCTCACCTAAAATAATTGCTTCATGTTGAATTTTCTAATGAATATTTTGTTACAAAAGTTGCTTCAGATTTAACCTTTGGAACGCGTTGTATTGACAAATTAATTGAATTCCTTAGTCTCGATAATCCTATTATGATAATTGATATTTTTTATGCTTCTAAACAAAAATGACAGATGTCAAAGTAAGATTGCAAACTCTTTATTTTAACACAAAGATTCGAAAGGTGATGAAATTACGTAAGAGGAAATATTGCTCTGTATTTTAGAACTACAGGATTTGCACCGGAATCAAGTTTAATTTAATACTCCCGAGATTGCGTTCTAAAAAATATCCTATGTATATAATAACTTTCCAGGTTTGAATTCCCGCGAATGCAAACATTTTCCGGACATATTCATAAAAATTAGAATTGAATAAAAAATTTTTACGAAGAAAATAATAGAACAATAATACAAATATTTGACGTAGGTTTTAATAATAAAATATTCTGTTTCAAAACAGATGAGTTTGTAATTTCGAAATAAAACGTTTGAAGCAACCTTTCAGTGAAATGTTTGCCTTTCTTTGGAATTCAAATAAGTTCCTTCCCCGCGGCTAGTGATTCTTATCACTCAACGTCGGCAGCGAATCCACCGAAGACGAATCAGCGGGTCTGCATCAAGTCACGTGCGGCAAGTCTCACCTGCAGCAAGTCTCACCTGCGGCATGTCTCACCTGCAGCAAATCTCATCTGCGGCAAGCCTCATCTGTGGCAAGTCTCTTTGCGGCAAGTCTCTTTGCGGCAATTCTCCCTTGTGGCAAGTCTCATCTGCGGCTAGTCTCACCTGAGGCAAGTCTATTTGTGGCATGTCTCATCTGCGGCA
>WSXT02038587.1:0-13431 GCA_011762715.2 Neuroterus valhalla
TTTAGTGTCATCCAGCCACACCAATTACGGAATACAATTATTTTTTAGAAATATACACTTGAATATGGCAAAATAAGCACTCATTTGTCTTGAGGATGTACTCTAGTTACAGTCAGTCTCAAAATTCGATAATCTTTATGATGATTTATATAATTGACACAAAATGTATCTATTAATAATCTCTGCGTATTCTGAAGGAGTTATAAGTGTGCTTCAGAAAAAAATATTCAAGGTTGAAATTGTTTATTTATGAGAAGTTATTCACAGTCTTAGTTTTTGCTATATTGTTAGTGAAAAGTTACAATTTTCATTCTAATCCTAATGATCAGGGCATCATTTAACTCTCGAAAAGATCCTCTATAATTCTATTTGAGTAGTGTTGATTGAAATTCGAACTTCCATTGTTTATAACAATTACAGTAATTATGATTTCCAAATATGTTTCTATGCAATCTATTCAAACAGAATCGTAGAGAATCCTCCAAAGCATTAAATGAGGCCTTGAACATTAGGATTGGATAAGAATTGTAACTTTTCTATAACGAGAACGCAAAAACTAACACTCTAAATAACTTCTGGAAAATAAACAATTTCAACCTGAATTATTTTTTTCTGGAACATAATTAGAAGCCTCCATCTAAATGCGCAGCATTTATAATAGGTATATTTTGGTCAATTTTATAAATCATTATAAAGATTATCGAATTTGGAGATTGACTGTAACGTGTGTACATCCTTAATTACAATTTATAAACTCTCAGCAAACTTAAACATCTAATAATCTTTGAAGTTAAGAAATTTTTATTTTATTGAACATATCGAAAATCTGAGATGAATAAATGATTCCGTCATGTTCAAGTGGAAATTTCTTTGATTGGAACAATATTTTGTTTCAGTGAGACTCATGTTTTTCCAATAATTAAGAAAAGAAGAATGGGTAATTAATCAAAAAATTTAGGATGGTAATCTTGCCGATTACTGTTCAAAGAATTATTTTAGAGAAATTAGGAAAAAATCTGCCCTGCACGGATTTCAACCGGGATTCGCCACTATACATGAAATAACAGGGGTCGGCAAAATAACATCTTCCATTCTAAATTATAATCAGATTCGGTTAATAATTCAGACTAGATTCAGTCTAAATTACACAGGAAGAAAGAGACGCAGACTTGCGTCCTCCTGTGGAAGTACGAGAAATGAGAAATTGTCTGTCGTGTGCCCCGGTAGCGTAATTAGTTAACGCCTCACTCATGTATAGTGGCGTTTCCCGGTTGAAATTCGGGCTAGGGCAGATTTTTTCTCATTTCTCTAAAATTTACATTGATATAAAATTAATAGGATTCATCGTTTGGGTTTTATAAGGTGCTGTCGTTTCGATCAAAGTAATTTCTAAAGTCTTCGTCGTCGTACACTCTGTCTTCTTCATCCAGGCTCTCCTCGTCTGAGCTCTTCTCGGCCGAACTCTCCTCGTCATAAACGTCCTCTTCCTCATCATCAATCGTTGTGTTCTGATTGTCACTGTCATCTTCTTCACTGCCATCACCAACTTCTTCATCTGCATTGTATTTTTCGTTATCATAAAGAGGTACTCTCTGATACGGCCACTGTTGAGACTTTTCAGATAGACTTTCTGTAAAAAAACAGTCACATAAGACACCATTTCTAATACTCTTCTAGTCAAAACATTAAATGAAAATTATCCGTCAAGTCTATGTCGGAGTTATTAGTTGTAAAAATATTTTGAAATATGCATGTCTTGAAATTATTTTTTCATCCTGGAATTCGTTGAAGAGAACAAATTTGCAGGGACTAAAATGCTACTATAGCAGAAGATATTGAAAAACTGCTGGAAACCTCTATTTCTATGAAGGTTATTGAAGTTTTTTTTTATATCGAGTTAACTTAAGGCTCTACTGGCCTTAAGGAACACATTCTCATTACAATACTCGCCACTGATATTCACATCTCGCGTAGTTTGGCTAGCAAATTGAATTTTTCATTGTTTCAAAAGCGTTGTCACGATTAAAACCAAAAATATACGCCTTATTGAAAAAAATCTCATGTAAAACTTGAAGAACTTTTCAAGATGAACAATTTTTCTATTAATTAAGTTTTTAATTAATTAAGTAGGTTCGCTGAAACGTAACAAATTCTAAAGGCCTCTGAAGGAAATATTGTTTCACCAAATTTGTAGTGAAATAAATTTTTCGAAAATTTAAAAACAAAACAGAACTAATTCTCGATTAGAAATTTTAAAGATGTTTCAAAATATATACATAATTATGCGAATTATTCATTCATTTACCCCGAAATTCTTAAGAAAAGGAAAAAAAACTTTTAAGGATGTGTATTTTCTGTTTCTTAGGTCATTTCAATACTCTAACTTTTTTTAAATTGCTGTAATATCTCTAGAAATATTTCATTGTCACAGAACAAAAATAGTGACATTTCTGCGAATTTCTTACTAGCTCAATTGGTTGGTTTTCTTTTTTTCCAAATTAAAACAACAATTAGGTTAAAGAATCATGAAATCGTAATTTTAACATTCATCGACTGAGTGCGAGAATGTTTATGAAATAACTTCTCGAAGTAAATAGGAGAATTCTGCTGAAAAGTGACAAATTTTATATTTTGAAAACCACAGGGATTTCCGAAAAATCCTTATGCAAGGATTATTGTGCAAAATTTTTCAAGATCACCTTATAATAATAAAATATCTTACAAGAAAATTACAGATTTTATAAGGATTTATGAAATTGTTTTGAAGAATCAGTGGATCTTTATACATATTAGAGTTACAAGTGTGGTTCCAAAGTCTATAAATAATAAGCAAACGGAATAATGTTTGAATAATTATAGCTGAAATTGTAAAATCACTTGTACAAGTTACTTAAAAAAAATCTTGACTTGTACTATAACATACATTAAAACTAACATCTAAAGTTTATTATCTCCAGAGGGGCTTCTGGGAGCAGAATGTGTTCAAATGCGTACTTTTGGCGTGCTTTTTCCACACTTGCAGCGTGAGGGTTCTGAAATTGCAATGCCATTAGGCCGGTTTCCATTTTTCGGGGCTCGTTCAAATTCGTGACAAATTGCCTTTAATGACTGAATCGTGCATTCGTAGATGATGTCGTCTTCAAATTCCTCTTCTTTATGCACTAACCTTTACGGAGGACGACGGTTCGGCTAACCGTTTTCAAGGCATGACTACGCGACCACATACTTTACAGACAATTGGTGTTTTTTTTCCTGAGGCTTCATACAATTCATTAGTTTGTTCACATGAATCATCTTTGCTTTCGAGGTGCAAGTTTTGCTTGAGATTAATGAATGTTCAAGTATCGAAACCTCCATTTTTCTATTATTAACCTTATATGTTTTTTACCTAACCTTATTTACCCGTAGGATTGACCACAATGCTGCTGGACTATTGTGCTGGATGCTGCTGGCTGTTCTTCATTAATATTTTGACGAGATTCACTGACAGATAAGGCTAGGCTTGCAATGGACACTGAACATCATGAGGCGCGGACTTCTAAATTGACTGTGTGACACAATACGATAAACATAATACGAATAACGCAAGATAACGCCCTACGAGATCGTGCATACAACTTTTTGAATTTTCTCAAAAAATCGAAAATTCCGATTTTGATCGCACAAAAAATAATGAAAAATAATCTGTAAACTTGATAACTCTCGAAAGAATTATCATATTCGATCGTGCTTTGGCATCCATTTTGTGAGACCAAAAATACAATTCGAGTTCGTTCACCAGCTGCTTTAAATCAAAAATAAAAGAGGGGGAGCATTTTGAATAAATTTTTGGACTTTTTTCCAAGACTCAACAATTTCAAGTACAGTCTTTTGTAGTAGGTAAAGAGTAAAACAATTTATCCGCATAATTTTTTTGGAAAAAACAAAATTGTCAGAGTTGTGGCAATTTCAAAATTCAAAAATATGAACGAAAATAAGAATTTTTCAACCAAATAACCCAAATACAGAGGTCAATACATTTTTTCATAGATAACAAAAAGATTCATATGAAAATTGTATTGATTACATGAACAAACTTATTGAGATTTTGTTATATCGAATGACAGTTTTGTGTTCCTTTCCTATAAAAACTTTATTTGTATTTACTTTTGTGTTATCTGACAATGAGCATGTAGATGAAAGCCGGTCCATACGAAAAATTTACTGAAACTATACCGCAGGCGGATTTAGGGCAGACTTAAAAGAACGCTCAAAGAATTCACGGTGCCTTCACTGCAGTGAATTTACATGGAATCACCTCGTGATATTTACGCGGTCAGTGCGCATGCGCTATAACTAATTTCACCTACTGAATTCACGAGGAATTCATCTTGCCGGAACTTGGTGAAATTCACGCGCGTGAAATTCTCGTGAATTCACCAATGTTTTTTGGGTTGAAGTGACTGTGGCCAGAGAGAAACTGGGTAACGTGATAATTCACTTCCCCATGTTTTTTGTTGACCCACTTTTCCACCTCGCCTATTATTTTGGCAGTCCACCTACCCCGTTCGTCCGATTTCCACTGTCCTTCCCACTTGAGAAACGTCTCATACCTCTCTCGGATCGCAATGTTCTTGTCAGTACTCCTTCTCTTGGCTTCATAAATCCGTTTCCTTTCAGCGGCAAGCAGGTCAATGGGGATACATCCCGCTATGATCAACACCGCCGGGCCGGATACGGATCGGTGAGCACATTCCACTCTTAAAACTCTATTCCTCTGAACAAAAATCAGCTTCTTCCTATGGCATTCTATTTTGAGAGCATCCGCCCAAACTTCTGTGCCGTAAAGCATGATGGAGTTTGCCATGCTCATCAGAATCCTCCTCTTACAGCTTCTGGGGCCAGCTATGTTCGGCATAAGCCTTGAGAGCATGGCAACCATAGTTTCAGCTTTCCAAGCTGCCTTCGCGATTTCAATCTTGAGAGAAAGCCAGATTCAAGGAATCAATCCAGATTCCAAGGTATTTTAACACATTCAGAGCTTCGACGTCGTGATCAACAATTTCCGCAATGAATGGTTTTTTAAACTACCACCTCCGTCTTACTGGTGGCAAGCTGGAGGCCGTAGGCTTGTAGCCAGTTTTTCACCCTCCTGGAGGCTTTTTCAATGAGGAGCCTTGAAACTTCTTCCGATCGAGCCTGAATCATTGCCATCAGATCATTGGCGAACTCGATCAGTTTAACGCCGTCAGGTAGGTCCATTAGTAGGACATCGTCGTAGACAGCGTTCCAGAGGTCG
The DNA here is from genome assembly GCA_011762715.2 of Neuroterus valhalla. Classification (NCBI taxonomy): domain Eukaryota; kingdom Metazoa; phylum Arthropoda; class Insecta; order Hymenoptera; family Cynipidae; genus Neuroterus; species Neuroterus valhalla. Next base: position 5,279 of record WSXT02038587.1, read on the forward strand.
GGTCCAAGCACTGACCCTTTAGCGATTCCCGCCGTGACTTCTGTGCTCCTTGTTCCCTCTGTCGTTTCATAGGAGTGTTGCCTGTTGTTAAGATAATCACCCAGTATACGTAGGAGGTACGCTAGGAATTTAAATCTCCTTTCAAAGATATCAAGAATATCAACCTATTTAACCGAATTAACCGAACTAGCTTAACTTCTTGAAGTGCCTCCTTGATCGCTCCAAATATTGACCTTCCCTCCCGAAAACCATGTTGGCTTTCAGCAAGCCCTCCTGCTGCCTGTACTGCGGCTCTTAATCTGGTGCGCAGCATTTTTCCAAGGAGCTTCCTGATCACGTTGAGCATGCATTGTGGTCTGTATGGAGACGCAATTACCGAGGGCCCCTTCCTTTTGTCCAACAGGACAAGTTTCTGCTTTTTCCACCTTAGGCAGAAGACTTCAGATATGAGACAGGCGTTAAAAAGGTTGAGCAGCACAAACGGATGCTTCTTCGGTATCAAGCGAACCACCTCCGTCGGGATGCCGCCAGGACCTGGTGCCTTACGACATGCCATTTTGGAGGCTGGTATCCACAGTTCCTCATTGGTGAGAAGCAGAACTGCTTCAGACAGCGCTCTCTCTCTGATGTTTCGGATAGGATGATTGGCAAATAGTACCCTAATAATTTCCTCCATAATTTTGGGTTTCATGGCTGCAATTGGCTTGCGTCCGTACAGCTTTTTCGTCAAAATTTGATAGCCAATCCTCCAAGTGTGTTGGTCAACGGCCAATCTGACCTAAGCCCACTTGTGGTGCTTACTCTCATTTATGTCCCGGTTCAGCATCTTCTTAGCACTTAAGTATCCCTGTTGACCTGGACTGCATCCTGACGTTTCTTGCGCACTCCGTGAATTTTCCGCTTTAGCCTGAAGCAGACAATCTTCAGCTCCGCAATCTCCTGTGTCTGCCAGTATACCGGCGGCTCATCAGATCTTGGAGCCTTTTTTAGCATTGCATCCTTGCACGATCAGATTGGTCGGCAGCATACGTCCGCCCTTCTCAACAATTGTGTCAATTAGTTTAGTTGCACTGAGTTTACTAGCATTCCAGCCTTTCCTACCCCTGCTGTTCTGCCTGGTACTAGAGGATCCACACCCGATTAGGAAGCTAATGTGTTGGTGGTCGCTTGCTGTGTAATCCTCCAGCACTTGTAATTCACGAACTCTTCTTGTTGCGCCCAGTGAAGCCATAGTGATGTCCAGAATGGTCCCCCGGTAACCCCTCCTCCTAAAAGTAGTTGAGGTCCCCGAGTTCAAGATGGTTAAATCCAGTCTGGCCATCATGTGCGTCACCTCACAGCCTCTCGTGTCTGTCCATGCCATGCCCCATCCTGAAGATTTTGCGTTGAAATCTCCTGCAATGATGAAATCACCGTCCATTGTGGAACAAAGATATTCAAGATCCGCCATCTTTCTACGAAAGACTGCAATCCCCTCGTTTGGTGTGAGTGAACAACTGGCAAGGTATCCTTACCGCTCAACACTCAGACAAAGCCGTCTCCTCTTCCTTGTTTTTGCACTGGGAATCTGATGCTGTTAACCACCCAGATGGAAGCAGTGCCACTGTCGTCACAAAACCAGTTTGAGCCTCCTCTATTCTGGTATTGCTCGCTGACAATGAAGATGTCAGCCTTCTTTTCGTGAGCTAGCGGCACGTAAGATTGTGTGCCAGCCTGCATCGACCAAGTTCCCTTGGATGATCACCGCCATCCACGGCTTGGATTGCACTTTCTGTCTGCATCTATTAAGGCCACAGACCTAGAGGTTTGCAAAGCGAACATTTGGGTTGACCTGTAAACGATTCTGCTTTGTGGCCTTCTGTTTCACACTTTTAACACAATCGACTCCGGTCAACGCCTTTACAGCTAACTGCAACATGGCCATAGCCAAAGCAGCGATGGCATCGAAAGGCCCTCACTTTGAGGCGCACCCTACAGCTTACCCAACCAATCTCAATATGGCCCTCTTTGACCAGTTTATTGGCGTCAACACTCCTCAATTTGGCAAATGCGATAAGGCTACCCCGAAAATCAACCCTTGTCTTATTGATCTTGACCGTCTCCATTGCAGCCTCACCCGACATTAACTGTAGAGCCAACCTAACTTCATCCACGTCTGTTGCCACATCCAGATCGCGAATCTGTATTTGGGCACGTGGCTCTACTGCCGCATCTTTCCAGCTTCCTTGTCTGCTTTTTGCAAAGTCCTCCAAATTGGGCTTTATTCTCGCTTGACCTCCGAAGTTCAAGGAGGACATCACCTTGTCGAGTCTTCATAATGGCTTTGATGTCGACTTTCATCTCCTGTGGTTTTACTTGGGAACGGATATCATTGACATAGTCGGCAAAGCTGCGACCCACGGCTGGCCTCATTAAGATCGCATTAGGCCTTTTGCGCGACTTCTTTCTCGAGGTCCTCGAGGGAGAGACCATGTCCCTACTGCCTCCTGGTTTCGTCACATTAATAGGAGGAGGTTGTTTCCTTCGTTTTCACCTTTTTGGCTCAACCCACTCAGAAGTGTCTGATATAACCTGAGGTTTCTTCATAGGACGCAATGATGATCCTCCACCTGGACGCGGCGTATTTTCAGCCGGCCTCTTCTTAGAGCGTTGCTGCTGAGGCGTACTCAGGCCATCGTTTGGCTGCTTCCTCAAAATCGCCGGGCAAGATTTGCTAATCAGATTAGCTTTCTCCAACACAACTTTAGCCTCTGACAAGCCATTTTTGATGGTTGCATCGATGTCAGTTCTTGTTCCATTATGTTCGGACATTTTCTGGATGACTCCAACAAGCTCATTCAGGATTTCCATCACTTTCCATCGAAAAACAGACTCCAAACCAATGTCACTCAATTCTTTGACGCTACTTTAAACTCTTCCACCTGCTAACGAATCGATGTTATGACTCGTGGTGTATCTTTGGTCTTCCCCAAAATCCTTAAGATGGCACCGGCTCCCGGGACTTTCACCCGAACAGAACCGATGGAGAGATTTTTCCTCTCTTGGGGTATATTGTTTTGAAGAGACTCACTCATGTTCGATTTCTTATTCGGGGTTTCTTCCCCTATCTGGTTTTTCTCCACCCCGGGTATTTGATTTCCCCGGTACAACCCATATCTGGGAGGCGTTCCCCTATCCGCACCCTAGGGAGGCGCCCGATGGGAGACCAGCAACACCACACGAGAGAAGGGTAGAAGGGGTAGTACTACCGATATTGAAAAGAGGCAAAGGAGAGGAGGTTAAGGATTAGAGAGGAGTGGCGCTAATGCTGACCTTATACAAGGTACATGTAACGGTGTAATCGGAGAGTTTAAAGAGAGAAGTTGAGGAAAAAGAGATATTCACAACAAATCAGACGGGATTTAGAAAAGGAATGGGCGTGATGGACAACATAAACGTTGTAAGTTTTACAGTAAATAGGAGGATAAAAAGGAGAAGGGAGGAATGATAGCTATATTCGTAGAACTGAAACCGGCATGTGATCCTCTGGATCGGAAAGAGATAGAAAAAGTTTTGTTACAAAAGCCAAAGCCTCAAGTAGCCAGTCAAGTAGGCGATAGTTTCTGGTGAAAGGATTAAGACAAGGGTATCCTCTGAGCCCACTTTTATTCAACATTTTTTTCACTTCCAAACAGCCCAAAAAAAAAACTAAAAATTCTATTGAGTTTTATTTTTGAATTTGGTCAATTTTCCTCTGGTGGGGAGACTGGCAGCCAGCATCTTCGACAGAATGTTGGTTTTTTATGAAAAAGTAAAGAGCCCAAACACCGGCATCAGCACTTAAAAACAGCTCACAGATAGACAAAAATTTGGATATCTCCATACTTAGATAAAGTGCATATTTTATTCCAGCGGTAGTCTTTGAGTCATAGTGGTAGTTTTTGGGAAAATATGTTTCGCACTTCCAGAGAGCTCGAGAAAAGACCGAAATTTTATTTTTCTATTTTTCCATTTCTATTTCTCAAATTTGTTAAATAATCTCTAGTCAGGGTGCTACCATCCATCACCTTTGCAAGAATGTCATTTTTCTGAGAAAAATAAAACAACCCAAAAATATTTGTTTTTAGGGGAGGTTTTTATGGCGTAGGGATAGTTTAAAAAAGATATTTTTTGCATTTACAGAGAGCCCAAAAAAGCCCAAAATGCAGGCATAAATGGAATATTGGAATTCCATTGTGGAGTTGCTAGTGGAACGGACCTCATGGAGATATAATTTAGGCATGAAATTTTCAGTTGAATGAAGTTTTGTTGAAGCTTCTGTCGTTTTCCAAAAAAGTCATTTTTATATTTTCTATGCACCTTTCCAACAAAAGTTCATGTAAAATTTTCAGATCTTTTTTTGAAACAAACTTATAGATTTTTTTTATGTAAAATTTTTTTTCTTGTTTATTTCCCGTATATTGCGTCATTTTCCAAACATTTATTCTTCTTATTTACAAGCAGGTTTTTTTTAGATAAAACAAGAACTACGCATCACACCAAAAAGTGGTTCCTCACAAATTTGTAGATCATCCTTAAGAGCACAATTTCTGTTTCATTTTCTTCGTATCTTGCGTATATCGACCTAAACATGAAATTTTTCATCTTCGATTATTTTGCGTATGATCAAAATAAGAACATCATGAGGATAAATTGTTCCACTCATTACTTGCAACAGGAAGCTATACTTATGATTTTCGAGTTTCGGAAAAAAAGGTCTAAGAAATTTTCAAAATGCTCTAAATTTTGGAATTTTTCTTTTCCAAAATTGCTGACTAAGGAACTTTACCTTCAGTTTCTGACACTTAAGGAGTCAGACTTGGTCAGAGTTTCTGACCAATCAAAGTGATTAGTTTCTTCGAAAGTTATAGTGCTAACAGCAGACATACAGGCAAACCCATTCGTACAAACCTGTTTTTCGGGTTCAGGGGGTCTCAAAACGTGGACATTTGACAAAAAAAGGAGGGGAGGGGGTCAAATTTCACACAAATTCAATACTTTTTCTGATGAGAATGTAATAATAAAGATGGATCCATATATCTATCGATTTGGGAAGGAAAATTGTTCATGAATTTTCCCTGCCTTTAGTAGAACATTAAAACAATATGAGCCAAACTAGCAGGTCGGATTAAAAAATAAGATGTTTGTCATAAGTTGATCTCTCTGAATAATATATTTTCCTCAATCCAAAATATAATTTTATATCTAAAGCTGATTTGAAATGCATAAAATTGAGCAACAGAACAAATATTGCAGTAAGAAACAAACGAAATTGACTTTTGATTGTGATTCTATTATTTTGTTATGTCGGAATGGGCTGCTCTTGGCCTAGCTCTCGTTTTATTTTTTACCACCACACCAACTACATCCACTAAAGCAGTTCGGGCAACGTCGTCGAGGTGTTTGATGTGTTTCGGTGGGCATATATCGGGGTGAGATTCGAATGTCTTGTGGCGGTAAATTACTACTTGATGGTCCCGCTATTTCTGTTGTTGGTACCCGGAGTCTTGCTGGCGCTTTTTTGTCGAATGCAACTTCTCGTTCCTTCAAGGGCATGACGACTGTACCTTGATGTAGCTCCCTTACCTCGCGCATTCTACGGTCGGGAACGTAGAAACGCATAACTTCATTATCGCTCGGGTAGAGCCATCCCCATTGCGTATTCCCATCTTGCAAAACATTTATTATCATATTTTCATCCATTCCCTCTAGATACTTCTGCTGCGGAGCCAAGAAAACTTTAAGCTCTCCTGCTCTGACTTGGACTACTCGGGTGTTCGTATAGTCATATTCACGTAGCGCTGAAACATAAAGACAAAGTTTCCTATGTAGGTTAATCTTGTCTTAATTTTATATGCATGTTGTTCAAAGGAAGGTTGTCAATGGGCTGATTGTGTTTATACCCTAGAGTTCGAAACATTTAACTTTCTATAACATTTGCATGATTCCATCCTCTCGTTATGCATATAAAACGGAGCTAACCGTGAACCTCTTGGTCCCTCTAAAATACTTTCTGCATATTGGACGCGATCTAAAGAAAGACCCCTAAGCGGCCAAACATAATTTAAGAGGAGAAGCAGGAGAAGTGGCGACGGGCCGATAGGACTCTACCGAACGACAATCTTTAAACGTTTGTACTGGATAAATTGTTATTGATGGAATTTTTTAAACTTTACCACCTTGAAGAGCACGTTCGAATCTACGTAAATCATTGAAAATCAGAGAAATGATTTTTGGCCGCTTAGGGGTCTTTCTTCAGATCACGTCACATACATATACTTTGTTGTCTATTTCAAAATATGTTAAAAAAACATATAAAAATAGAATAAAATCAAAAATATCAAAAATACAATTTTCCAGAAAGATATAAAAAAAATCGATCGAAGAAATGCACAATAAAATGAAACGAGCTGTATATATACGATATCTCGATATGCTCTTTCCAAAAAGCTATGTTAAGATCAAACTTCAAAATAGTTGTTTATAATTTCAAAAAACTTATTTTATTTAGTTCACGAAGCTTGATTGACAATTCAAGTATTATCGTTCATATGATAATTGAGAATATTTATAAAACCATTAAAATATGTTTGCATTAACCGGTTAGGTTGGATATAACCAAGTCTTCCAGCATTAACATTAAATAGACATGTTTTTGTAACATAGTTCAATCCCGAAATCTATAATAGTGTAATACCATGAAACCTTTACTATCAAAAATAAATTGATGGAAATTTCAATACTATATATTAATCTTAAAAAATTATCGTGTTTATATGGATTCATTTTGCAAATGAAATATACATAATATATAATAATGAATATGCGATAAAATGAATAAATAATAATTAATATTATCCGGCAAATCAAATAAAAAAGTTTTCGTCAATATCCATCACAAATTTTTAATAGTATATTTTAATATAAAGATGTTACGTTTGTATGCATTTAGTTTGCAAATAAAATAAATTATGGTAATGTCGACTGGTCGATTTCTCATATAATCAGTCAATCAAATGACTCAGCAAATCAATAATGGATCTATGATCCGATCTATGATACGTATATATATATACGTATTTGATACGTATTAGATACGAATCGGATGCGTATATGTACGTATCAAATACGTGTTAGATAGTATATATACAGTAAAGGATTGTACTGTATTCCTTTGAAACATAGAAAGGTAACGTATAATGGGGTCCATGGTTCCAATTAGATCAGTATATATACGGTAAAATATTGTACTGTATTTTTTTTAAACATAGAAAAGTAACGTATAATGGGGTCTATGTTTTCAGTTAGGTCAGGATATATACAGTGAAAATATTTTACTGCATTTTTTCAAAACATAGAAAGGTAACGAATAATGTGGTCAATGTTTTCAGTCAGCTCAACATATATATACAGTGAAATATTGTACTGTATTTTTTATAAACATAGAAAGGTAACGTATAATGGGATCTTTGTTTTCAGTTAGGTCAGTATATACACAGTAAAATATTGAACTGTATTTTATAAACACACAGAAAGGTAACGTATAATGGGGTCAATGTTTTCAGTTAGCTCAGTATATATACGGTAAAATATTGTACGGTATTTCTTAAAACATAGGAAGTTAACGCATAATGGGGTCTATGTTTTCAGTTGGCTCAGAATATATACAGTAAAATATTGTACTGTATTTTTTAAAACATAGGAAGTTAACGCATAATGGGGTCTATGTTTTTAGTTAGGTCAGTATATATACCGTAAAATATTTTATTGTTATTTATAAAACCATAGAAAAGTAACGTATAATAGAGTCTATGTTTTCAGATAGGTCAGTATATACACAGTAGAATATTTAACTGTATTTTTTAGAAACGTAGAAAGGTAACGAATATTGGGGTCAATGTTTTCAGTTAGGTTAGTATATATACAGTGAAGTATTGTACTTTATTTTATAAACACATATAAAGGTAACGTATAATGGGGTCGTATATATGTAGTAAAATATTGTACTGTATCTAATAAACACATAGAAAGGTGACGTATGATAGGGTCTATGTTTTCAGTTAGCTCAGTATTTATACAGTAAAATATTGTACTGTATTTTTTAAAACATAGAAAAGTAACGTATAATGGGGTCT
>WSXT02038598.1:0-13429 GCA_011762715.2 Neuroterus valhalla
ATATTTAACTAGAGCACTTCAATTTTCAACCATTAAGGAGAATATTTAAAAAAGAAGAATAATTTTCGAATAGAAAAATAATTTCCTAAGAAAAAATTCAATGTTTCAACAAAATAGTCGAATTTCGAACTCCAAAAATGAAACAGTAACATTTGTAGTTTGAAAAACCAATTTCAAACCAAGCATAAAAATTTTATACTAAAACAAAGAATCTTCAATTGAAGGAGTCGAGTATTCAAACAGATAAATTATTAATAATATTAATATTAGATATTGATATTAATATTAATATTGATAATAAAATACTCAAATTCTAAATTGAAAAAATGGATGTTGAACTAAAAAAATAAATTTTTTCATGAAACTATGGGATTTCCAATTCGAATAAGTTTCATATCCAGTCAAAAAAATTACTTTTAACAGAATTAAAACTAACTTTTAAGCAAATCATGATGTTTTTACACAAAATGATGAATCAAATGAAATTGTAAGTAAAAATTTTTTCTACAACATTGTTGAAATTGGAACCAGAAAAATAAAAATCTTCAAACCAAAATGTAATATTGACATTTTCGGCTTGAAAATCAATTTTAAACCAAACATGAGAGTTTCCAACTAGATGAATGTTCGACTAAGATTGAAAATGTTTAAATGTGTAACATGATTCGTTAATCGTAAAGAAGAATTTTTGAAGAAGAATATTAACTTCCGAAGGAAAAGATAATTTTCTACAAAAAATCGATTTTTCAACAAAATATTGGAAGTTTCAACGAGATAATTGGATTTTTTATTCAAACATACGAATTTTCACCGGAATGTTGAATTTTGAACCAGAAAAGATCAATTTTCCACTAAAAATGAAACAGTCGAATTTTCATTGGAAGTAATTGATTTCAGCGAAACTGATGAATTTCCATGTATAATAATGAATGTTCAAATCGCGACAAATTTTGGATTAGAGAAACGATTTTTGAAATCCCTCTCTTCTAAATCCGAATTATAATTAGTTTAAGCTCACGTTCCATGTAAAAAATTCCCTAAAATAAAAACTATAATTACTTTCTGAAATTTCCTGCCCCGAGGCAGATAAATAAGGAAAAGCAAGTAATACGTGATAAACACATTTTTTCGAAAAAATGCAGCTGCTGGTTTGGGCTATCATCAATTCGATTATCAAATTCGAGTCAGCAAAAAAAAACCTCACAGAGAAACAAATTTGCGAAACGCTTTTCTTATATTGGAAAAAGAAGTTTCAAATATTTCGAGAATCATATTAAATGAGCGTTACATTCTTCCAATGAAATAATGAGATATCTTCTTGATTCATAAAAAGAAAGCGGTTATTTCTCGTATTTTTGAAGCTTTGCTTCTTTTGGGAGGGTATACATATACTCTGAGCCGCCTCGCTCAGGTCGCCACCTAACTTGGAAAAACGGGACACCCCGTCACGAGAAAAGAGACAGCTTTTCCGACACGCGTCTCGACATACGCAGCTATCTCTCCTTCTCTCTTTCCCCCTTCTGACGTTCTGGAGGCCGCTATGGTATATGTGCAGTAGACTCTGCGCTTCCCGTTCTTACATGTCTTCTTTCCGCCCACTCTTGCTCGGGACTGCGCGGCTCACACTCGACGCACCGCGTGTGTGCATTAAACACGGACTTACACGTTCCGCGCGAGTAAAGGCATTTATAATGAATAGTTCTGATACTGATTCATCTGAAAGTTCATGTCTGAATACAACACTCGAAACTGACAAACTTTAATAATTCAACTTCTTTGAAATTTGAATCTCCAATAGCGATCAATTTTATACTTCCTGCTACAATATTTCTTTTACTGGCGTGCATGTAGGATGGAAAGCAGAACCGAGCAAGCGCACGGGCTAGTAGGAAAGGGAGGGGATCCTGCTACGAACGGAAGAGGCGTACGCCGGTATCGAATTTTTTAAATATGTTTTTCAAAATTAATCTCGTGATATCTTCGAAAGTACAAGAAATTTTTCAATGAAATTTAGACACAAAATTCTTCAGACTCTATCGATGCTGTCAAAATCAACCAATAATTTTTTTAAACATATAATTAATTATAAACGAAGCATTCGCAATTTCATCGAAAATTGTTCCTAATAATCAATCGATTATCATCTCAATTTCTGAAAAACTCCTTCATTGATTCGAAGAATGGTCAATTTCGCAGATTAAAAAATTGTGAATTTCAAGGACAATTTTCGACGAAATTGTAAATGTTCCGTTTATAATTGATTATGTGTTTAAAAAAATTATTTGGTAATTTTGATAGCATCGCTAATGCATGAAGAGTTTTGTGTTCAAATTTCATTGAAAAATCATTCGTTGTTTCGAAGGTATCGTGAGTTTAGTTTTGAAAAACGTATTGAAAATAATTGATACCGGCGCGGCGTTCGCCTCTTCCGTTTCAAAGCAGCATCCCCTCCCTTTCCTACTAGCCCGTGCGCTCGCTCGGTTCTGCTTTCCATCGATTCAATTCAGAGGATAGCTGTTTTTTCCCAATCGATTAATAAAATAACAATAAAATTTATGATTTTCTTTCAACGCGAAAGAACAAAGCTTCTGTCGGCGGTCCCGCGGCCGCTCTACTTCTTCTTTTTCTGTAGAATTTTGAATAGTCTAGGTTGAGTCAAATAAATTCCCGGTTTTTAATTAAATTCCCGGTCATTTCCCGGTTGATAAAATTCCCGGTCATTTCCCGGTTTCCGGCAAAGTCACCACCCTGAACAACTGACTACTGGTACTATTGCTCCTCTTTGAGCAATTTCTCAAAGAGGTCGGACGGTGTCAATTGACTACAAACTTTTGCCATCAAAAGCGGAAAATCCTCAACTGCAATTCAACTCTAGCCTTAACCCAACCCCACCGTCTCTAATCCCATGAGTTCAATCCTTTAAAAACTTTTCTTTCCCTACTTGTTTTTCTTCCAAATTTCAGGACAGGGGTAACTTTTCCTGAGTTCTCGGGTCACAGAAGCTAAAGCTTAGATATCCCGACACCCTCGTGATGGGCGTCGACGACGTCTCCCATTGAAAGACAAAGAGCTAGGACGGCGAACTTTTGTTCGCAGCTGTGACGAACGTTTATTATAAGAAACCAGACGTTTCTCCTTGAAATGAGTTTCTCGTCGAGCCTCGCGTGCCACGTCGTCGACTTCTTCATGCATTTTCCTCGTCGCTTGGAGCCATTCTCGACGTGTTCTCAATCAACGAGGCGACGATAACGCGTCAGAATGCACGCGAACGACGAAAGCCTGCTGCGCGACCAATACCTCTGAAAGCCAGGGAGCCAAGTCGTTAATTCACTTTGACATTGATGCCTCCCTGCTCCATGATGCTCGATGATCGTACATTATGCACGACAAACAAGGCCTAATCTTACACTTTACCACTTTTTCTACTCAAGTTCATACCAGCCACACCATGAAGCTTGAACAGGAAGGTGGTCCAAAAATGCATTAGAAAAATTTTTTTTTCGAATTTTTATGCAAAACGTCCGAGAATTTGTTCGAATACACAAAAGAATTAATGCATTTTTTTTGTTTTGAAAAAAATTATATTTAGAGATAGCGCAAGCCCCATGGAATATAACACGTATTTTCCGTAAGAAAAAAAGGCATTTTTGTAAATTTTATCAAAAATTCTCAATATCAGGTAAATCGAGTTCGAAATTTACCATTTCCCGTTACAATTAGTCACAGAATGCGGATAATATATTACTTTTCAAATATCGCCCCCATAAGTCTGTTTATAGGGTCCCAAAAAATCCCTATAAGCTATAAGTGAAAAAATCGACAGCCGCTAACAATAAGGTTCTATCTCAGCGATCAAAGCAACAAGGTTCTATCTTTATCAGAATTCAAAAAGGTACTATCTCGTCGGACAATTCAAAAAGGTTCTATCTCGTTGCCCGATGCAAAAAGGTTTTATCTCAGCGTTTCGTGCAACAAGGTTCTATCTGAGCTAGATACAATAGTGAGATAGAACCTTTTTGCATTGGCCGCCCAAATAGTAACTTTTTGAATTGGAAGACGAGATAATACCTTTTTTAATTTTGATAAAGACAAAACCTTGTTGCTTTGATCGCTGAGATAGAAACTTATTGTTAGCGGCCGTCGAAATGGGTTTTTCGAGTTTTTGGCGCTAATTATGCTTTTTTTGCGGTTTTTTTATGCAGATTGTTTCAAATACATGAAATACTACTTTATACAGATAATTAGATGTTTATTTTAATTGTTTAAACGATTTATTATTGTTTTTATCAATTTTTTCGTAGAAAAGTGTTAGAAAGTCAAGGTTTTTTCTGAATTCATCAACTTATTTTCAACGTTCCAGTTAAAGAGAGGTAATTATCAATTAAAGTTACCGAAAGAAATTTTTTAAACAATTTGTTATTAATTATAACAATATTCTCTTAGAATAATTCTACAAAGTTGCGGTTTTTTCTGACACTTTCAACTTTTTGTCAACTTTTGTCACTTGAAGTAAGTAATTATTTCATTTTATTTAGCAAAAATAATTGTTTGAGCAAATTGTAACTTTCCTAGACCTTTTTTGTTGTGAACAAATAATAGTTAACATTAGAGAGGATGATATTTTAAATAGTATTGTTTTGTTTCAAGTAAATTATTTTTGTTCTTTTCCTAATTAAACAAAAAATTGAGTGAAACAAAAAAGCTGAATTCATTTAGTGAAATTTGAGTTTCGAATTTTCTACTGAAATTTTGGATCTTCAACGCAAAAATTGAATATTTGAAAAAGTAGTTCAACTTTCAACTAAGGAGTAATCTTCGACCTAAAAATATAAATTTTTCATCAAAAATATAATGGTTGATATTTCAAAGAAAAATTGTTTATTTTAAATAAAAAAGAATCTAATTTAATCAACAATTAAATCAATCCACTCTAATTCAAACTAATTGATTTCCAACCGAATTCCATTCAGTGCAAAGTTAAAGGTTCCAGAAAAAAACCATAACTTTATAGCACATATCTGAGAGAAAATGGTTATAAACAATAATAAATTGTTAAAAAAACATGCTTGTTAACTCGCATCAATTATTACCTCACCAAGTGAGAAGTGGACAAAGAGCGTAAGAGTTTAGAAAAAACCGCTACTTTTTAGCACTAATCTAAGAGAAGAAAGCCATAAACAATAATAATTTGTTTAAACAATTATTTTTGTAAAATTGAAATAAATATTAGCTCATTTCAAATGAAAAGTGGACAAAGTTGAAAATTTCTGAAAAAAGCGCAACTTTATAGCATTATTCTAAGAGAATATTTTTATAATTAATAAAAAATTGTTTAAGCAATTCTTTTTGTTAACTTGAATTGATTTTTACCTCGCTTCAACTGAAACGTTGAAAATAAGTTGAAAAATGTAGAAAAAACCACGACTTTCTAGCACTTATCTTAAGAAAAAATGGTTATAAACAATAATAAATTGTTTAAATAAGCATGTTTGTTAACTCGAATCAATTATTACTTTAATTTAGTTGAAAGGTGATAAAAAGATAAAAGTTTCAGGAAAAATCGCAACTATGTAGTAATAATCTAGAGGAAGACAGCTATAAACATTTACAGTTTGTTTAAACAATTTTTTCTGCTAAATTATATTAAATAATCACTTACTTTGAGTGACAAGTGAAAAAATTGAAAATTTCCGGAAAACCCGCAACTTTGTAGCATTATTCTGAGAGAATATTGTTATAATTAATAAAAAATTGTTTAAACAATTCTTTTTGTTAACCTAAATTGATTATTACCTCACCTGAACTGAAAAGTTGAAAATAAGTTTAAAAATTCAGAAAAACCCTTGTATTCTAACCCTTTTCTAGGAGAAAGTTGTTAAAAACAATAATGAATTGTTTAAACAATTTAAATAAACATCTTATTATCAGGATAAAGTATTTTTTTCATGTATTTAAAACAATCTGGGTTAAAAAAACAGCAAAAAAATCATAATTAGTGCCAAAAAATTGAAAAACCTATTTTTTCACTTATGGGTTTTTTTTGGGACCCTATAAAACAGACTTATGGGGGTGATATTCAAAAAGTAATATTTTATTCGCATTCTGTGACTTATTGTGAAGAGAAATGGTGAATTTCGAACTCGATTTACCTAATATTGAGAATTCTGAATAGAATTGACAAAAACTTCTTTTTTTCTTTTGGAAAATACGTGTTAAACTTCATGGGGCGGGCTTGCGCCACCTCTGAATGATATTTTTTTCCACAAAAAAAATGCGTTTATTTTTTTGTGGATTCGAACGAATTCCCGGGCGTTTTGCATAAAAATTCGAAAAAACATTTTTTGGACCACTCTACTGAGCACATTATCTATAATTCCTTTTGCATCAGAAGTTGGTGCTATTTGTGTTTGGTGTTGGTAAGAACAAGTAATTAAAACATGAAGGGATATTTCCATTTTCGAGATTGTAGTGAAGATTATGACACTGGTCATTATTCCAGCACCGGTTTCAGGTGTCGTAATGATGAGTAGTTTGGTAAAAGCAGGGTTGGTTGAGTATTTAACAAATGCTCAGATTCAGAACGGCGAACCACCTGGTGAACCCCACTACCACATAGGAATAGCCGACCTGACAACCGCATTACCCGCATTATGTATCCCATTCATGCATCATCAAACCCTGATAACAACATGAAATAAGATTAAGGAAAGGCCAAGTGCAAATAAATATTATTTATGGAACGGATGCTTATCATAGAATAACTGTCATATCTGAAAAAAAATAACTGCTGCATTTCGTGCTAATTGTTATTGTAATTAATACTTGGGCATTATTTCATTGGTGTAATTTGTCTCTTTCCAGTTCGCGGTTGCAGAGCTGATTCCTTAAAGGTGCGTAAGTACACAAAATTTTTTAATATAAGAAATACGAAGAAACCCAAACTCCATTGATTCTTGCATTTGACACAACTCAGTCGTGTTTGGCGTAAAAAAAGCGTCCGGACACCACTGTACGCTGCGTACGTACCATTTATTAGTGTCCACGCACGATTCATTAGTGTTCACGCAGTGGCCAGTGATACCTTACGCAGCAATAATAAAAACACGACTGAATCCTTCGTGCGCGTCACTGGCCATAGTTTACGCATCAATTGTTGGTGCGTGCGCGGCACTCACCAATGTCACATTGGCAATTTGCAAAACAATAAAGAATCACGTCGATGCGCATGAAACTTCAGAGTGAAAAACTTCATGCAGGTCGGCGCGATTATTTATTGTTTTGCACGGTGAGTGCCACGCACGCACTAACTATTGATGCGTAGACTACGGACAGTGACACGCACGAACGACTCACTCATGTTTTTATTATTGCTGCGTAAGGTATCACTGGCCGCTGCGTGAACATTAATAAACCGTGCTTGCACAGCGTTTAGTGGTGTTTCGCGATTTTCTCCCAGCAAACATCAACCATTGATGTTTGGGTTTCTCCGTGTAGAATTGTGTGATGACGGTATTAACCCAAGAAGTCAAGTTTATTCAAGTATCACATCCTGTGGACATTTATGAGCCCTCTTTTGAACAACTACGCTATACGGTATCTCAATGAATTCAAGTTTCAACCCCTTTTCGTGCCTACACTCCTGAAGATAGCAGAATGACAGTCACCCACCCTTGAACGTCTTTCCTTTGTTTAATCTCATGGCTGGTTTTGCGAGGATCTTGGAGCTTTCCCTCTGCACCACTCCCATCCCCGCCCACCTTTGCAAACTGGTAGTGCGGTGTTGGTGCGCGATATTAGCACCAGGGAGCACTACCTTCAACCCAAGCACGGAGCGTATAGCGACCTCACCGACGCCCGAGTTTCTTAATGTAATTTTCCTTTTTTGCCTCCATTCACTTTACGACCGAAACTTTTGCCTCCTCCTCCACCTTCTCCACCTCCGCGATTTCTCTCTTTCGCTCTATCTCTATATCTCGAAGAGCATCCCGTTCTTCCCGATGGATTCACCTTCGAGCCTCTCTCATCCTTTTCTCACTTTCTGCCTTTCCTCGCCTTCGACGCCCTCAATACGCGTTTCGCGATTTCTCGCCGCTCTGAACTAAAACTCGAAATGTTTCTAGCGAGACTCTTTTCTGGAGAGAGGGCGAAGCCGCACTTGGAGTCGTTAGTTCGCTAACTTACGGGGTTTAAGCATTCAAGGGAACGCTCCGTGGAGAACTAAACCTTTTTCTTCAGCCGCGCCGCGAGGAGACTTTTTTCTTCGATTTTAATATGTTAATATGTGCGAGCTTGCTATGAGACTGCTGGAAGCTTAGACGACAGGGTCTGCAGTTTTTCAAGTGATTCAGACAGTTAGTTGCGAAAAGGAGCCGAGGCTTTACAATTTTTATGATGTTAGATGTAGTTGTGAGATGTTGGGAATGGGTTGGAGGTTCGGTGACTGGGACGAGCTGTTTGAAGTAGGAGTAGAGTCTATTTTTTAGACACTTGATATCTGGTAATTCCAGATCGTACCTATTTGAAACCAAGATCGTACCTATTTGAAACCATTTACCAGAGTAGGGAATTCAAATTCCTGGACATGTCAGATAATTTTAGCGTTTGATATAGAGAAGTGTAGAACTTATAATTATTATCAAATCTTGATATTTTCAAACAACTTTTTTCTATAATAGTTGGAGTGATTTCATTAATTTGTTTAGAACATGTGGAACCGGAAGTGAGACATATCAGGAAGCCAAAAAAAAAGCACCAATTTAACCAGTTAATTGACCGGGCATAAACCGGGAAATGACCGGGAATTTTATTGACCGAGAAAAAGCCGGGAAATAACCAGGAATTTCATTGACCGAGAAAAAAACGCGAAATGACAGGGAATTTTACTGACCGGCAAATGACCTGGAATTTTATTGATCGAAAAAAACCCGAGAAATTACCAAGAATTTCATTGACCGAGGAAAAAAACCACGAAATGACCGGGAAAATACCTGAAGGTGGCCGGTAATTCTACTGACCGGGAATTTTATTGACCGAGAAAAAACCGAGAAATGACCGGGAATTTTACTAACCAAAAAAAAAAAGGAAAATGACCGGGAATTCCATTGACCGATTAAAAACCTAGAAATGACCGGGAATTTTATTGACCGAGGAAAACAGGGAAATGAACAGGAATTTTATTGACCAGGAAAATACCGGGAGATAACCGGGAATTTTATTGTCCGGTGTAAACCCGGGAAATTACCGGGAATTTCATTGACCGAGAAGAACCTGAAAATGACCGGGAATTTTATTGACTGGAAGATGGCCGGAAAATGACCGGGAATTTTATTGACCGAGAAAAAACCGGGAAATGAACGGGACTTTTACTGACCGGTATAAACCCGGGAAATGACCGGGAATTTTATTGATTGAGAGATGTCCGGGAAATTTATTGACCGAGGAAAAACCGGGAAATGACCACGAATTTCATTGACCGATTAAAAACCTGAAAATGACCGGGAATTTTATTGACCTAGAAAAAAACTGGAAATGACCGGGAATTTTATTGGCCGGGAAAATACCGAGAGATGACAGGGAATTTTACTGACCAGGAAATGACCGGGAATTTTATTGACCGGGAAAATACCGGGAGATAACCGGGAATTACAATGACCGGTGTAACCCCGGAAAAGACCGGAAATTTTATCGGCCGAGAAAATACCTGGAAATGACCGGGAATTTTATTGACTGGGAGATGCCCGGGAAATGACCGGAAATTTTATTGACCGAGAAAAAACCGGGAAATGCACGGGAATTTTACTGAACGGTATAACCCTGGGAAATGGCCGGGAATTTTATTGACTGGGAGATGACCGGGAATTTTATTGACCGAGAAAAAACGGGAAATAACCGGGAATTTTATTGACCGAGAAAAAACTGGGAAATGACCGGAAATTTCATTGACCGATTAAAAACCTAGAAATGACCGGGAATTTTATTGACCGAGAAAAGATCGGGAGATGACCGGGATATTCAAGGGCCGATGAAAGACCTAGTAATCACCGCGAATTTCACTGACCGAGAAAAAACCGGGAAATGAACGACAATTTTACTGACCGGTATAACCCCGGGAAATGATCGGGAATTTTATTTACTGAGAAAAAACAGGGAAATGACCAGGAATTTCAATGACCGATGAAAAGCCTAGAAATGACCGGAAATTTTATTGACCGAGGAAAAACCGAGAGATGGCCGGGAATTTCAATTGCCGTTAAAAAACCAGGAAATGACCGAGAATTTTATTGGCCGAAAAAACCGGGAATTTAATTGACCGAGGAAAAACGAGAAACGATCAAGAACTTTATTGACCGAGAAAAAACCGGGAAATGGCCGGGAATTTCATTGACCAAGAAAAAACCGAGAAATGACCGGGAATTTTTTTGACCGGGAAAATACCAGGAGATGACCGGGACTTTCATTGACCGAGAAGAAACCAGGAAGTGACCGGGAATTTTATTGTTCGAAAAAAACGGGAAATGACCGAGAATTGTACTGACCGGGAAATCCCCGGGAAATGACTGGGATTTTATTGACCGAGAAAAAACCTGAAAATGACCGGGAATTTTATTGACTGGGAGATAACCGGCAATTTTATTTACCGAGAAAAAACAGGGTAATGACTGCGGAAGTTAATATTCTTCCTCAGAAATTCTTCTTTACGGCTAACAGTTCAAGTAATCCGATTAAACTTTTTCATTTTAGTCGAACATTAATCTATTTAGTTAAAAACTTCTGTATCATTTATAATTTTTTGAGCCAAAAATGTCACTATTCCATTTTTGTTTGAAAATTTCTACTTTTATGGTTCAAATTTCAACCATTTTGTTGAGAAAGTGTATTTTTCGGTTGAAAATTAGTTTTTTGTCGAAAATTGAACTATTCTAGTTAACTGAACATCATTCCAATAAAAATAGGTCTTCTGGTTTCATATTCAACTACTTCAGTTAAATATTCACAATTTCATTTGATTCTTCATCATTTTGTATAAAAATGTTCTAATTTGTTCGACAGTTAGTTCTTTTTATTTGTTGAAAGTTATTTGTTTTGTTCAAACTTTTTTTTTCAAAAGTGATTTCCCAACTGGAAATTTAACTCATTTCTATTGGAAATTCTATAGTTTCAGTCGAAATTTCATCATTTAATTTATTTAAAACTAAAATCCTATATTTGTTAATTTTTTTAGTCAAACATCCATTTTTTTCATTTAAAAATTTGAGAATTCAAATAAATTTTCCTTGACAGTTAATCTTTTCCAGTAAAAGTTAATTTATCTGTTTAAAACTCAACCCCTCCAGTTGAAGATCCTTCGTTTTAGTATAAAACTCTTCTGCTTGGTTTCAAATTCTTTTTTTATTTTAACTAAAAATGTTATTGTTCTATTTTTCGTTGCAAATAATCATCTCTTGAATTCGAAATTCTACTATTTCTTTGAAACATTATATTTTTTCTTAGGAAATTATCCTTTCTATATGGAAATTAATCTTCTTGTTTGAAAATTCACCTTGATGGTTCAAAATTGAAGTGCTACTGTTAAGTATTTTAATTTTTTTTTTTAATATTCATCTTCTTGACTGAGAAATGAACTTATAGTTGTGCATATTTTTTTTTTATTGCGAATTTATTTTTCTCAATTTTGAGTGCAACTGTTCTAATTTTCGTAAAAAAAATATGTTGTGTTATAGAATGTTGAGAATGAACGTCATGCATAAAAATAAATGTTTGCGTTTTGCGACAAAATATAAATATGGTACTTCTAGTTGACATTGTACTTACAATTTCTTATTCTAATATTCTGATAGACTTTTTTAAACCTGAAAATTACCATTTTTGACTTCTTTAGGTAAACATATCTTGAAAACAAGAATTAATAGAACAATTCAAACAGCATACCTAAATTCAGCACGTCATTCTTGGGCACATAATCAATTCTCTTCTTCACAAAATACCCAAAAATTTTACTGCATGCGGCATTATAAACTTTGTGTCATGAATTTTCTGATCTGAAAATCGAATAAGCGATAAAGGATGCTGAAAATGGAGAATTCTTCGAGGATATCAGGACAGTCATAAACGAACTTATGACTGGAATCCTATATTTGGAGCTTGTAGGTCGAATAAGGGATAATTCATGGGGTGCAACCACGCCTTGGGGTTGAGCTCACTCCATGGGCTTGCACTAATTGTTGAAATGTTATTTACGATCATATATGTCGTAACACCCACACACGCATTCTGCGAACAACGCGGTCGACCTATAGCATAACAGAGAGTGCGCGTTCATTTCATGATATGACTCCGAGTTTTGCGCTTTGCGCCATTTGCTCGGTAATCTGCAAATACCACCAGCTACCTGCAAACAGCCATTACCACCCCGCTGAGCCTAGAATTCAAGGTCATAATTGTTCCCGTACTTTATTAGATTCCTGGTCCAGAACTACGATCGGCATTGAGCAAGTGCGGCGTGTCCGAGAGAGGTCGCATTCTTCAGGGATTAACTGATCTCCATGAGAAGAAGCCATGAGAAGAAGAAGGAAAGTTATTAGGAGGGATTTAAAATCAGGGGACATAATGACCCTTAGCAATAGGTAATAATGACCGATAGTAATGGCCCTTGAGTGTCTACAATAGTCTATAAAAGGTATATTGACTTCAGAGGCCCCTAGACTCTATTAGCCTGTTCCATAGTCTCTATTAGTACCGGTATTAAAGTGTAAATAATAGGTAATGATAGTAATAGAAGTTTAGGTCTTGGGAATCATGGGAGATCAGGTAGCTGGATGGAGAAAAGCCTTCAAAGTTGGCAATGGGTGTAAAATTTGTAAATACCTATGGCGTCAGTAATCACTCTACTGTCTGCTCGCAAGAGAAATGAACTATTTTCATGCTTAATGCGATGATAAAGCTCTTGGAAACGTTTTCAAGTATGTAGTTCAAACGAAACCGCATCCGTTTGAACCATCACACAGTAGAGGATTTGAGTTGAAATGAAATTGCGATACATGTTTTTGATGTATTCTTGAACGAGAAATTCGCGAACCAAATTTTATTGCTTTACAAATTTTATTGTATGATACATGCTTTTGACGTATTTTTCAACGAGAAATCCGAATCTGTTGCCTCTGGAACGATATTCATACATTTTCCCAGTGAGAATCACGATTTCCCGATAAAAATTCACGAAAATCGCACTACCAGCAAGTAAACAGCAATATATTACCTTTGCTCGAGCGTATGTGACACTAGGGTGGTCCAAAAAATTTTTTTTCGAATTTTTATGCAAAAGGCCCGGAAATTTGTTCGAATCCATAAAAAACTAAATGCATTTTTTTTGTTTTGAAAAAAAAAATATTTAGAGGTGCCGCAAGCCCCGTGAAGTTTAACACGTATTTCC
>WSXT02038609.1:0-10391 GCA_011762715.2 Neuroterus valhalla
AGCCTTCTTTAAAAATCCTTCGAAAATAAAATTATTTTTGTTGGAGATTCCTTCTCTGTAGTTAAAAATTCAAACTTTCAGAAAATCTGTCTGATTTTTTTATGATTTGAATATTTTTTATAGCACTTTAAATTATCTTTTCTAATTATTCAAATTTTTTTTCGAGCCTTCTTTAAAAATCCTTCAAAAATAAAATTATTTTTGTTGAAGATTCCTTCTCTGTAGTTGAAAATTCAAACTTTCAGAAAATCTTTCTAATTTTTTTATGATTTGAATAATTTTTATAAGACTTCAAAATATCTTTTCTATTTATTTAAATTTTTTTTCAAGTCTACTTTAAAAATCCTTCGGAAATGAAATCATTTTTGTTGAAGATTCCTTCTCTGTACTTAAAAATTCAAACTTCCAGAAAATCTTTCTGATTGTTCTATGATTCGAATACATTTTATAATACTTTAAAATATCTTTTCTAATTATTCAAATTTTTTTCGAGTCTTTTTTGAAAATCCTTCGAAAATAAAATCATTTTGGTTGTAGATTCCTTCCCTGTAGTTAAAAGTTCTATGGTTTCTTTCCTATACCCATTTCTTCGTTGAAAATTTGAATTTTTTATTGAGTATCCCTCTTTTGGTTATAAATAGAACTTTTTAAGTTGAAAATTTGATTTACGTTGTTCTAAATTCATTTTTTGGTTCAGGATTTAAACATAATGTTTAAAATTCATTTCTTGGTTGGAAATATTGATATTATCTGGAAAATTCACTTTTCGTGGTTCAGAGCGGAACTTGCTTAGGTGAAAATTGAATTATTTAGTTGAAAATCGATGTATTTTGGTAAATATTTATTTCCTGGTTGAAAATTTGAATTTTCTCTGGAAAATTGATTTTTTGTTGTTAAGAACGGAAATCAAAATCCCTACCAATCCCTTCCAATCGCATAAATTATCTTGAAATTTTCAATATCTTTTGGAATTTCTTCAAAAATAATTAAAAATTTGAAATTCTCTGAGGTTTCTCAAGATTCTATGAAAAATTCGAATTGCTTAGAAGCTTTAAATTCCCTGCCATCCCCTAGAATCTTTGAAAATACTCTGAAACTTTGAAACAATATAAATTTGTTCGGATTCTCAAAATAATTTCAAACCTTTCAAAACACTTTCAAATCTGTTAGAATTTCTGGATTTGAATTCCAAAATTTTGTCCAAAAACTGAAGCATTCTTGAATCAGATTCCGTAGTAAGTCATGAAAAATGAACAATTCCCAAATTGTGCATCACAATTTTGAAAATTTAGTCATCTTAATTGGAAGCGACAAATTTATAGCTTCAAAATCAACAAAAAAGCTTATATTAATTATTAATTAATAACACTTTATCAATTGCATTATTTCTCATTGCAGATTTTCTTCAAGGAAAAAGAACTTGTTATACCTGAAGAACTAAAAACTGTTCGAGATATCGCGGGAATGGAAAAAATTTTATGTTTAGTCGCCAAAATAGCACCTTGCGAAAAACCAGATGGCAAACAGAGGTATTTTCATCAATAATATTTTTTTAATAACTGACGATATTTTCTCATATTTCTAAAACTGGAATGAGTCATTAATAGTCAAATTATGAAATTCTGAAAATTAAAAAAAAAAACAAGAATTCAACGATTTAATGTGTAATAAACACTTTGAATTCGCCCAATCAAAAAAGTAATGTTTCATTAGTATGTTTTATTTTCAGGAATTTCGTAGTTAAATCTGGATGTTTAAAGTTAAAAGGAAGTTTGGATTCCGATTTATTCTGATTTTGATTTTTTTAATTTTCTATTTTTTAATGTGATTGCAGGCCAAAAGAATGTGTTGGTTACGTTTTGCCAAAACAGGAACATGATCGCGATCCTGCGGAAAAAAGATGCAGTTCATGTCGAAAGTTATTAAAAAATTCACGCCCAAAATTTCGAATCAATAGGTGGAGAGATAGCTCAAATCTAGGTGCCAAATGCAACAAACTGCAAAGGAAATATCATAGTTTACAGAGAAAGGTAAAAATAATAAAAAAATATGATAAGGGCATATGATGTAACGTACTTCCATAAAATTAATATATAGTACTGAAATTTTGGGGAATCGTTCAAAATATAAACTCCGTCTGGACTATTCGTGTCTTGAATTTGTTTAAATAATGCAATTTTATCAATTATATTTCAGCTAGGGCTCTAAAGCTCTCTTCCCAGTTAAATTCCAATCTGGAATAAATTAATATGAACTACTCAAACACCGAAAAAAGTGAGCGTGGAAATCACGTGCGTCTTTAGTGAAACTTTAGCAACGACGAAACGATGCGAAGTTCACACTATTGTGCTAAATGATTTAACTTCTTCCAGTTTAACGACTGCCCCGTGATTTATCTTTTTCTCTCCTCTTCTTATTCTTTTACATACAAGCTCCACTTCCAACTTCCATGCCTTCTTCAACTTGTATTTTATTTTTATAGATCATGCAAGTTGGAAGTGAAACTTGTGAGTGAAAGAATGAGAAAAAATGGTAAATCGTACCATGGTTGTGTAGATGAAATACATAAAATCATTTAGCTCAGTCCCAATCGCACATTTTTCTTATGAGTTTATTCTATTAATTCTAGCCTCCTGTCACAATTAAAAATTTGTAAACCGAAGTGTCAAAGGGAGATTTTATTTTTACAATTCGAAGAAAAGTGTTATTATTTTTGACAATAGTCGCTATACTTGCAACTAAAAATAATTTATTCTCAATGAAGAAGGTTAATTTTATATAAAAAAAAACTCTTAAATAAACCACGTGGATTTTCAACAAAATAGCTTAACAGAACAAGATACATTTTTGAACCAAATCAAGAGATTTTTGAACAAAAAGATGAATTAAAAAAACTGGTTTCATATAATTGGAAAAACGGAAAAAAGGAAAGTTTTTTAAGAATCATTCCGTTGTTGCTGAAGTTTTACTTCAGAATCATATTTTTTTTATAAATTCACACAATTATATTTCCTAAATCACTGTCATATTGTAGGCTTTATATCCTTTCTCCTATTGACCTCCATCCGAAATACTTTTAAAGATTCTACTTTTTCCCACTTTCTTTGATTGGATTCAAATGTTTTCGAATTTCTAATGGTTGATATATCAACTATACTTTTCTCTTTAATACCTTTTTTTCTGAAAATACAACTGTTTTTTTTACAACATTCCTCTTTCTAGCTTGAAGGTTCAACACTTTAGTTGGAATTTTTTTGTTAACAAATATTTTGTTGAATCATATTTTTCATCAAAATTCGCCTTTTTTGTCAGAAAATTAATCCTTGTTTAAAATTCATCTTTGTAGTTGAAAATGTAACTATTTGGTCGAAAATTCATGTACTTTGTTGAAATTCATCTTCGTGGCTTTTTTCAACTATTTAACTATTTTGTTTCAACTTTTGAAAATCTTTTCAAATTTTCCATAATTGGAACAATTTATTTTTTATCTTCACAATATTTGTTGACATCATTAAAATCATTTGACTTTCCCAAAAATCCTGCAATAGTTAAATTATTCTAGTATAAAATTTCTTCCCTTCAGTTAAAAATTTACTGACTAAATACTGGTTATAAATTATACGGGATAATGGTTAAAAATTTTCAATTTTTTTCTGTTGAAAGTTAGTCTTGTGGCTGAAAATGGACCTTTTTATTTGAAAGTCGATTTGTTTTGTTTGAAATTGCTGTAGTTTGTAATAAGAATTTTTTTTTTTGAATTCGTATTGTTGGTTTCAAGATCCAACAAGTCCCCTCATATATTTTGAACCGTTTCTCAATTTTTCGAGACAGAATTGACATTCTCCGACTCATAAAGCTAAGCTAAATAAATCATGAATATAGTGACGTGAAACTCCAGCGCAAACCCTTAATTAGAAATGAGTAATTTCATTCTTAAAGGACATTTTTTCCTTAATTCCAATCATATCCAGGTGAAAACTTGTCTCTTAGAAATTGGAGAATTGAAAAAAGATGCTGCCAAAAATAAACCGAAGGATACGGAAGAACCTGTGCCAATAGTAGTTGATTCACAAGGAGAGGCAGAAGCTGTTTTTCTTCGGGACTTGAATAGCAATACTGCCAATGAAACACATGAGAATGGAACGGTAAAAGATTGCGTTAATATTTAAATTTCCTTATTGCAGAATTCCTATGGTTGATATTTTGATTACGAAAATTCCATTTTCCAAATTAGAATAATATTTCCTTCCGTAGATTCCCCGTTTAAATTCAAGCTTGTAATTCTTCTAGAAAATTCAATTTTCCAGATCTACATAAATTATCTTTATTTTGGAATATTCTTTCTGACAGATTTGAATCATATCTTATTTGTTTACGAAAATTACCTGTTGAAGATTAGAATCATAATTCCTTTCAATAATTCCTCGTTTAAAGTCAAATTGTAATTTTTTTAGGAAATTCAGTTTTGATTATTTCCGGAAATTTCCTCTCCAAAGTCTGAATTGAAGTTGTTTTCGAAAATTTCCTCTTCCAAGTTTCAATACATTTTTTTTTATTCTCTGTTTCCAGATACGGTTAATATTCTGATTTCGAAATATCCATGTTCCAAATCAATATAATATTTTCTTTCGAAAACTTCTCGTTTTAAGTCAAAATTGTAATCCTTTTAGAAAATTCGATGTTCTGAATCTAAATTGTCATTTTTTCTTTGAAAACTCAATCTTCAAAATTAGAATTATAATTCCTTTCGGGAATTCCCGGTTTCAAGTAAAAATTGTGATTCTTTTTGAAAATTCACTGTTATAATTCACTGGAAATGCTCTCTTTCAAATCTAAATTATAATTTTTTTAGAACATTTTCTCCTCCAAGTCTATATTATAATTCTTTTTGAAAATTGGCTCTTTCAAATCTGAATAATAATTATTTTTTAATTCCTTGTTCCAGCATAGATCATATTTCGTTTTCAGAAATTCCCTGTTCGAAATCAGAATCATAATTTCTTTCGAAAATTACCCGTTCCAAATCTGAATTATCATTTTTATTCAAGAATTGGACATTCCAAATCAGAATCGAAATTCTTTTCGGAAATTCCTGGTTCCAAGTCGATATTGGGATTCTCTTTGAAAATTCACTGTTTTGAATCTGAAGTATTATTCTTCTCGAAAATTCCCTGTCCCGAGTCAAAGTTGTGATTCTATTTGAAAATTTACTGTTTCAAATCAAAATTTAAATTCTTTCCGAGAACTTTCTACGCTATCTGAAAGATGATTCCTTTGGAACAGCTCTTATTCCAGATATAAATTATATCTTCCATTTCGAAATGATAATAATCTTGAAAATTCACTGTTTCAAGTAACAATTATACTTTTTTATACTGCTTTTCAACATTTTTCAGAGAGTTGATACAAATGATCCTTTGGGAATGGATCCCTTTTCAAATTTCTGTGAAGACTCTCTCTGGAGTTTCGCAGATTCTGATGAAAATAAACCAGCGAAAAAAAAGACAAAGAAGGCAGGAAAAGTAAAGAATGACTGGAAGAAACATAAAGAGGCTTGTAATAAAGGACAAGCATATTTGAGCAAAAAAGGTATCTCAACAACGATTTTGATTGAAAATTGGAAGAAAAAATCCAATAACCGAATTTGGACTACATGTTAAGTTAATGAAAAAATAAGTAAATAAACAAATAAGAAAGTGAAGAGAAAGAAAGGCAACACTCTAAATACTGTAATTTTTTTCTCTTGTCTTTTATTCTCTTCAAATCACGATAAAAAAACATTTCAAAGAATCCAGGCTTAGACAATGTTTGATTTAGAATTTAAAAACTTTCCTAATGATCTTGAAACCCAAAAATGCCCTCAGGCTGTTAAGTAAAAAAATTCAAGACAAAATTTTCTCCCTTCTTTTTCGATAAAAGTATTGGAAACAATAACATGTCTCTCTTCCAATTCAGAAGGAATCGGAAACCAAAATTTCCTCAATTCAAACTGAACGAAAATGTTGAAAATAAACAATCTCCCTATTCCAATTCCGAAAAAAAATGGAAAAGAAAAATCTCTTTCCTTAAACTCAATTAAAATTTCAAGCATCAGAAAAATGGCCTTTTCAATTCAGAAAGAAAAAATCAGGAGAATTTCGGCCCTTTTAACTGGATAGAAATCTTAAAAATAAGAAAATATTTTACTAAATGAAACAAAATCGAAACTGAGAGTTCCCCTCACAACTCAACAAAAATGTTGAAAATGAAAGAATTTCCCTTTTCATAAAAAATAGAAAAATGAAATAGAAAAAAGAAAAAAGCTTCTCTCAAACTCAATAAAGATGTTAAATATGAAAAACTGTCCCTCTTCAAATGCAGAAAAAGAAGAAGTCACAAGAATTTTGTCCCTTCCAACTCTATAAAAATCTAAAGACTGAAATCCGAAAGATTACATTTTTTTTAATTCAAAAGAGTTTCGTAGATTAACTCAAATATTGAACATTGAGGAATAATTTAAATTTTGATATACCCTGGATTTAATTTCCTAAATTTTTAAGGTGTTCTAGTTCGAGCGCGAAAAATGGGATCTGGTTGTGACGAAAGTTGTAGATTTCGCTGCCGAGAAAGGATCAGTACAGAAAATCGCCAAAAAGTATTCGATTATTATTGGAAACTGGGGAGTCATCCGCTCCAGTGGAACTTTCTACTCAAATTCGTCTATTCTACAGAACCGAAGTCACAGAAAAACAATTCAACTTCTAAGAAGAAATGGACCCGAAATTATTCCTTACCAGCTGAAAGTAAAAGGATAAAGGTCTGTAAAACAATGTTTTTGAAAACGCTCGATATTTCTGACAGTATTGTGGAAACTGCCTTAACAAAAGTGAGACAAAATGACGGTTTGATTGACCGAAGAGGGAAAAATTCTAAAACGAACCACAAAAAATTGGATGCTATGAATGAAAGTGTTAGAGATCATCTGAATCAACTCCCAGTTTCGGAATTTAAGTTTTTATACGATGGCTGTAAAAAACAGAATCCAGTAAAAAAAGTAAACATTCGTCACATGTATACGGTTTATAAAAATTGGATGGAAAAGGAACGAAAGGGACAGCCAATCGCTGGCGAGAAACGTTATCGATACAATTTTAAATTGGGTTTCAAACTAAAGTTCAAACAGGAAAACTTTGAGATTGATTAATTGCTTATCAATCGATAGTTTATTTATAAATGTAATTTTTCATTTAGAGCTTAAGACTTGCATTTTTACTGTTTTGCTCCAGGTATTTTTATTCGAATTTTAGTATGTACATTTGAGATATAGTTAAAAATTACCATGTGGAGAATTCGCCTAAGGATTGTACAATTTTCTTTTTCTTCGGAGCCGGGACACTTTCTTCTTCTAATCTGTAAGAAAAATGTATTAATTAGAAATAAAGTACGATTATGTATTATTGGTTTTTATAATTCATTAAGAGGAAGTTGGGAGTGTTTGCCCGAGGAATAATTTTCAATTCCTGGTTTTCTGCTGGTCAATTTTTTATTTTCCTGCTCGGAAAATTATTTTTCTTTTCCAAATATCTATTTTCTACCTCAGAATTTTAATTTTTATAAAAAACTAACTTCTCCAAGTCAGAATAATAATTTTTTAAGAAAATTTTCGAATCCAATTTAGAATTACATAAATTGCTTGCGAAAATTCCCTATTTCAAGTCAGAATCAAACTTCATTACACCTCTTTTTTGAACACAATTATAACTCAGAATCATGATTCACATAAAAAATTCCATAAACAAATGAAAAATTAATATCCCTCCAAGAACATTTATGTTCTAAGCCAGAATCAAAATTCATTCCCGAAATTTCCCGTTTCAAGTGAAGGAGGAAAGAAAATCAGAGATGTTGAGGGAAAGAAGTAGTGAAAAATTAAAGAAGGGAAGAGTGGAAGATATTTTACCGGAAGGCTCAAAAGCAAAAGCTAAAAATTTGATTAAAAATGTGAGGCATTGGGAAATCGTAGTGAAAAATCGAATTTTTGAGCAAAAAAAGGAAAAAAAAATGTTGGACAAAACAGTTATGTTTCCATAAAATAATTGAATCCTCAACATTTTCTTGGAATTTATTTACAAAATGATGGAATTTTGGAAAAAAAGTTGATTTTTCAACTAAAATGATGAATATTGAAGAGAAAATAAACTTCTAATAAAAGAGTTCAACTTTTAACCAAATAATTGAATTCTCAATCGAAAATGAATGATTCTCAATGACGAATATAAATATTGATCTTTTAACCAAGAAATGATTTCAATTTTGAATGAAAAACAGTCTAATTTAACCAAAAAGATGAATCTTTAACGAAAACTGTATAAGTTGATATTTCAACCAAAATGGATTTTAATTTTAAAATAAAAGCAGTTAAATTGAACCAAAGAAGACGAATTCACTTTATTGGATTTTAGAATGAAAAAACCAATGGTTACCAAAAATAGTTGAATTATTAAGCCAAAAGGCCAATTTGTTACAAAACAGTTGGGTTCTCTACCTAAAAATATGCATTTTCGTCAGAGAAGTTAATATTCAACAAAGTGATTCAACTTTAAAAAAAGTCGAATTTTTCATCAATAAGAATAATTCTTTTGTATTTTAGAAGACTTATTCACAGCAAAATAAGTAATTTGGGACGAAGAAAGAGAAAACGTAGAAAATATGAGCAATGTGGTGGGGATAGAGAAGAAGATATCACGAGGGAAAGGTCCCTGTTCAAAGTCAAAATCGCAACAATTATTTCCCGTTCTTGCGGTTATTTCCCGGTTTTTATTCGGTGAATGAAATTCCTGACTTCGTCTTATTTTCTTAATCAGGTGGACACTGTCAATTAATAATTATTGGTTCGAAAAATAAATAATTTGAAACTTACTTCTTATCGTTTATATTAACATATTTTCCGATGCCCGGTTTGTAAATTTTCAGGGTTCCGTCACTCTTAATATTAGTTTTCTTCGCTTCCTGGGCCAATCTGTCTATTTCGTCTTGTCGCTCTTTTGCTAACTGATCGTCAGCTTCTTCATAAGGATCAACAAATACTTGGGTGGCTTGAATTTCTATATCCTCGATCGGTCTATCTTTGTTATCAACCTCTATTTTCTCGATAGCGTTCAAAGTATCTAAGCCTCCAACTATTTTTCCGAAAACTGTGTGCTTTTGATCCAAGTCTCGACAGGAACGGTAAGTAATGAAACTGGAAAAATAAACTCGTTTCAGGAGAGCTTCTGCTGATACAAACGTCAGACTCGTTTGAGAAGTTCAAAATAGAGTCAATAATAGCATAAATTTTGAAGGATAGTGTCTAAGAACGAAAATATTTCTCAAGATCTTCTATGAATAATCACAGAAAAAATTAGTATCCTTTCAAACTAACCTTCCTCACCATCCTCATAGGATCAGAGAAGAAAATTAAAATGAAGCTGAGCAAAAATCTTCCTTACTACCCTCCCTGAAGGATCGCAAGAAGAATTAGAATATATTATTAAAGGACTCTATGGGGAGACTTTTCTTACTAAAACTAGCACAATTAGTGAGCTCAGGTCTCCTCAAGCTAAGCTACAAACATTTTAGCTTCTTTGAAACTATTCAGGGACAACAACATCGTCCCGAAATTCCTACAATTGAAAAACCATTTAGAAACATCTAAATCCAATTCAATTCTACATAAAACAAGTTTGCATCTCCATGAAAAGAATAATTTTCTACCGAAAAATACAATGTTATAAAAAAATGATTGAATTTCGAACTGAGAAATAATTGTTTTTAACCGAAAATGGAACAGTAACATTTTGAGTTTGAAAAACCAATTTTCTACCAAGCATAAGAGTTTTTAACTAAAACAGAAAATCATCAACTGAAAGAGTAGAATTTTCGAACAGATAAATTAATTTTCAGCAAAAAAGATAAATTATTGTCAACCAAATATCTAAAAAACTAACTTTCAAACAAATTGATTTTGAAGCAAAATGATGAATCTTCAAATAAAATTGTAAATGTTTAACTGAAGCAGTTGAATTTTAAATCAGAAAGACCAATTTTCCAAATTTCGACCAAAAATGAATCTTTATTAAAAGAATACAATTTTTCAACAGAATCGTTGAATTTTGAACTATAGAGATTTAACCAAAAATGGAAAAGTAACATTTTTGTCTCAAAAATTCAACTCTGAACCAAACACAAGAGTTGTCAACCAGAAAAGTTTTCAGCGAAATAATTGAATTTTCAATTCAAAAAAGAAAAGTAACTTTCGGAGAAAAACATAATATTATAACAAAAATCCATTTTTTCAACAAAATATAAGAGTTTTCAGCGAAATAATTGACTTTTCAATTCAAACAAGAAACGTAACTTTCGAAGAAAACGAT